>JAOVYX010015848.1:0-26463 GCA_035668315.1 Drosera spatulata | reverse complement strand
TTTTTCATGGATTAATATTACGAAATTTGGGTGAATAATGGATTGAACGAGACGTATCGTGGGACGAAACGTGGGATTAAACACCTTCACCCTCACCAACCTCCACTTCTCCCACTCGACTCCCGCACACACCCACTGCCACTTCCTCCTATCACCTGCCACCACCATACCAGGAGTCACCAACATCAATCTTCCAGCCGCCAACGTGCCATCATCTTCAACATCATTCAACGCATCAAGCATCATCATCTTCATCGTCTCACCACCACGTCTACACCACCATCGTCCTCTTCATCATCACGACGCCAACACGAACGAAGAACAACAGCAGCAACCGGAGGAGAGAATCAGCATTGGCAGCTCGTCCAGAGAACATCAAAGGATCCGTTCGTGTGATCGTATGCTTAAGGAAATCAAACGCGTTTAAGGTAAGCTCACTCGTCCGAGACACCTTTTTTATTCGTTCACACGATTCAAACACGTCCGTGCATGTTTGAGACGTGTTTGTGCTGTGTTTGATGTGTATATAATGGTTTAGATGCGTTGTGGTGTGAATTGACGGATCCGATGTCGGGCAAAGAGGTTGCCTGCAGGTTCTGGCCAGAGAACTGTGGCGTCCTCGACCATCCTGGGTCGCGGCTGCGACGAGGGAAAAATTGGGATTTGCCTGCACAGTGGCGTTGCGCCCGAGACGGCCTTCTGACCAGGAAAAATACAATTTCGTGCCCCGAACCTTAAACTTAAATGCGTATTTGAGATATATACCGCCTACGCATGGAAATATATCATCAAACGTGCATAAACGATCACGTTTGACATGTGCTGGGGTATTTGGGGTTGAAACGAATTAGAATACACCCTTATAATATATATATCCTCAAGGAAAATAAGTGAAAACGATCGCTAAATGATTAATAAAAAGGGAACGGAGGATGGAGCATGGTCTCACTATCCATGTGAACTAACGAAAAGCAAACGAATAAGAAATATCACCTTTTTGAACTGATAAGGATGGCATTGACATCTCTTGTGGATCCGTTGGATCGTTGGTCGTTTTCCTGAATTTATAGAGAAGGTCGAACATGGTGTCCCTTTTGATCCATTGTGATCATCTGTTTCTTTGAATAGCCTTGGTGGCTTGAGTTAAGTCATTGCACTCATGTATTATCTTCTGAGTCATCGTCACGTGTGAGAACTAGCTAGGGAGCGATGGGCATCCCCCATCCTCTTTGCATGCATGCAACGGCTTTTACGCCGTTGTGACGGGGACACAGGTTGCTCTCTGCAGGAAGGCCCAAATTATCTCAATGCAGACAAACGATATCTCATTGAATGCGCATAAGAGATACAAGACGACGCACAGAGTAGACAGGTGCGAAAACAAAATCTATTGGGTAACCCGGCTGACGAATGACACTATATCTTATCTCTGTATTTCGAGTTGGTCATATCCTTGGAGTCGTCGCTTTTGAATCGAGTCATGAACCCTAATTAATTGCAAAAGAAAGGAGTGACTTAAAACCACATATCTGATAGATGTGTTTGAGTTGAAACGATAATAGAGGCATCTATCAAAGTCACATGACTTAAAACCACATCGTTTTATCAAACTTTTGATGCCATAATTTTGGTGCTTGTTTTATACCATATAAAGATTTATTTAACTTACAAACCTTTTTCTCTTGACCTTTCATGAAAAATCCCTCAGGTTGGTTCATGTAGATCTCTTCCATAAACTCTCCATTTAAGAAGGTTGTTTTTATATCTATTTAATGTATCACATAGCGCTCAATAGACGCTAAATCAAAAAGAATCCTTATCCTAGCCATATGATAGACCGGTGAGTAGATATCAAAGTAATCTATCCCACTTACTTGAGTGAAGCCTTTAGCTACTAAACATGCTTTATACTTAGCCACTGATCCGTCAGGATTAAGTTTCTTCTTCAAGACCCACTTGCAGCCTATAGCCTTAGCCCTTTTTGGCAAATCGACCACCTTCCAAGTTTGGTTATGGAGTAGAGAATTCATTTCATTCTTAATGGCCTCCGCCCCCATAATAATGAGTCACGAGATCTCATCGCTTTCTTATAGGATGATGGATCCTCCTCCATATGGTAAGTCACGAAATCCTCATCGAAACTCTTAGATATTCGCTCTCTTTTAGATTCTCTATGTGGGACTAATTCAGGAATCACTACATGTTGAGTGTCAGAACAGATTAGTTCAAATGTTGTTGGAGACTCTTGAACCATCTCACTTTAACCTGGTAAGCTCATACTCTTCAAAGAATACTGTGTCACGAGATTCTATCACCTGAGTGGTTGATAGATCAAGAAATCGATCAACCGTACTATCTTCTGCACCTCCCAAATACACGCATGTGTTAGTTTTAGTTTTCTACCTTAGGCCTCCTAGGGTCTGATATCCTTATATAAGCGATACAATCTCAAGTCTTGAGAGTATCATATCTACAACGATGTTTGTGTCATATCTCATAAGGAGTCGAATCCAACTTTAAGTGCGGCAACCTATTTAGAATGTGATTTGCAGTTTTAACTGCTTCCCCCCAATAACATGAAGGCATGCCGACTGTCAACAACATGGAATTCAATATTCTCTTAACGTCTTATTCTTTCTTTCGGCAATACCATTTGATTGGAGTGAGTAAGGAGCTGTAGTTTCAAGGATTATGTCATGGAAGTCCCAGAATTTCTTTAACTCAGTCGATTTATACTCTCTTCCTTTATCACTTCTAAACCTTTTAATCTTCAAATTGAGTTGATTTTCAAGATTTTGAATTTCTCAAATGTTTCGTCCTTAAATTTTAACAGATAAATATGACAATATCTTGAGAAATCGTCAATAAACGTGATTAAATACTTTCATCCATCCCTTGTCACATGACTTTTAAAGTCACAAATATCGGAATGTATTAAATCAAGAAGTTGGGTGTTTCTAGAAACCAAACCAAAAGATTTTCTAGTAATTTTTGTTTGTACACACACTTCACATTTATTAAATCTTGCCGCGAAGTCCAATGATATATTATGAGTGTTAACCAGTTTAACCATTTTTCTATAGTTCACATGTCCCAACCTATGATGTAATGTTACGAGATCATTTACATTAGAACTTACATGGTTAACTACTTCATGCTCTAAGCTCAAACGATACATACCATTAATTAAGCGCAGCCAAAATAATAGGTATTAACAAACATACTTACTCTACCACCTTGAAAAGAAACACATGTCAGAATTACAAAGCAAAATAATAGAAATTAGATTCTTTTCAGATTCAGGAACTACTTTAACATCTTTGAAAATTAGAATCTTATCAGAGGATAAGGTAAGTTCAGCAGTTCCTCGATGGGTCACTCTAGCTGATGCTCCATTTGCCACGATCATCGTCTCGGATGCATCAGTCTTTTCTTTCAGCATTTTTTTATCATTGCAGACATGACAGTTAGCTCCAAAATTTAGCCACCAGTCAAAAGTGTTACAGCTGACTGTACCATTTCGAATCATAACAATGAAACCGACTGGCTCAGCTTTATCAACCATCATGTTGACTTCCTTCTTAGATGTACTAGGCTTTTCGGGTTTGTTTTTATTCGAAAGTCTGCACTCACTCTGCAGATGGCCCCACTTGTTACAATTATGACACTCACCTCGAAACTTAGCAATAGTTTTCTTGGCAGCTACATGTTTGGGCTTATCTTTAGTTGGCTTGGATTGCACTCTAAGATGCCTCTTGAAAGTTATCACAGCATTAGCAGCAGAGATCTGACTGCTGACTAACTCCAAGTTGCTCCTAGTTCGATTCTCATCTTCGATTCTAATGAATCGCTTGAGATCATACAGCACTATTTGAGTTTTCTTCCGGTACATCTTAATCTTGAAAGACAGCCATGATAGCTTATAAATTATAGCTCCTATCAAAAATGCATCGCGGACATCAATATCATTAGTTTTAAGCTTCATTCTCAGATTCTCAAGATCTGTGACTTGAGAAAATATCTCTCTATTGCCATCAAAGTCCATAAATTAATCGACAAGTTATGCTTTAGAGAGTGCCTTCTCCTTCTTAAACTGAGCATCAAAATTATCCCATATTTCTTTAGCAATATTGAACTTGCTATAGATCTCTACAATCTATCAAACATGCAATTAAGCAAGTAGTCCTTGCAGAAATCTTCATCCTTTGTCCATCGAAACTCATCAACATCTTCAATGGTCTTCTCAAAGTACTCATACAGTATATAACACATAAGTCTTTCGCTTCCAATTATTAAATTCAAATCTACTAAAGTTTTCTAATTGAGACATCTCAATAGAAACGTTATTTTTGTTCATGATTGTTTTATCAGCTTTTACAATCAATTAAATTGGGTGCAACAGATCAGAACAATAGAACCTTAACTTGAGCAATTCAATGATCAAGAACCACTCACCGCAGCTTGAAATTCCAACAGGAGCCAAGCAGCAACAAGATCAGCTTGAAATCCACCAACAGCCAGGAATCAAAGTTTCCCCTTTCATGCACGAACCCAAAACACCCAATACAAAACAGCCGAGCAACACGATCAGCCGAGGCCGACGATACTCGCCGACTCAGATTACACTCGTCTGCGACTTCGCCTGAGGAAATCGAAGCCAGCTCCACAGCAAGCAGAGCCCGACCGTCCTTCGTTTTCAGATCTGTACGACCTCGCTTCCGAATCAACAGCTCAATACACCGAATCACGCTCACGAGCCCTTCAAGCTGAGACGGCGGCACAGAGGCGGAGACTCATCGGAGACGAGAGAAAGCGATTGGGTTCGATTTCGTCGGAGATGAAGGTCCACCGTTCAACCTGCTTCCCTTCTCACCGCGAGAGGAACAGCCTCAGACAATCCCAACCCGCTTGAGACACGCCGGAGGACGATGTTCGCCGGAGATCGAAGCCAATCAGAGGAGACCCCGCCACGAGGGGATTGATCTCTGCAAGTCTATAACGGCTGAACTCGACGAGGAGATTCCGCGACGAGGAGACCGACGGCGTTGACGGAGTAGGGAGCGACGTCGGTTGGGGCGGCGGCGTGGGTGGAGGATTGGGAGACGATGGCGTGGGAAATCAATTCGGTGGTGGCGGCAGCTAGGGTTAGTTCTTTATGGGAAACGCCAGACTTATCTGTCTTCGTGTCAGTATTCATGGAAGATTAGATTTATGATAATAGAAAATTTTTATATAATTAAAATATATTCTATTCATCGAATATAAATCTTATTGTTATAATATATATTAAAAATTTATATTTAAAAATATATAATTAATTATAACATTCTTTAACAGTTGGTGGGTCGGATTGTTGAATCTGATTACTTATAACACCGTCATGAAGACGTTTGTGTGATGTTAGGATGATTGATAGGGCGATGGAGATGTTGCACGGGATGACGGTTGCACCCAATGTCTTGACTTATACTGTGTTGTCGGAGGCGTAACCCAACCTGATCACAGCACCATCCTTAACGGTTTTGTGTGCAAGCTCGGACGAACAGATCGAGCAATCGACTTCTTGGGAGTTATGGTTTAGCAAGGGAGACTCGAGAGTTGCTTGATGAGTTGCGCTCTAGAGGGGTTGTGAAGAGTATCGGGGGATGAAGATATAATGAAGTTAGACATGTTACAGGAACCACGAGACTGCATTGTACCCGATGAACTGTTGATTATTCGCGAAGTTCGTTTCATGGCTGAAGTTCGTTCTGTCACTGACATAGTTGGCACTGTTCGCAATGTACTGCAGGAGAAAAATGAAGGCAAAGTGCTACGCAATACATAAAGGAGTGGTACTCTAGAAGTATTTTCCGATCAACAATGCGTTATTAATCCTCTTCGTGTGCAATAGCGTATTGGCAATATGTAGTTCTATAATTATGCAACAGTTCTACAAGTATTTACAACATATGAGTCCCATACAGATCTCGACATCATCATCGTCGACACTACATTCAGTAGGCGTTAATCAAAGGGATCATCTTTCTTTATTATGTACCGTCTGGAGCTCTTGCCTATTATTACTCCGAGGATTACAGCACATTCATATTGTTTAATTCCACCACAGCCCAGGTTTCCGCGTACATGTTGTTCCTGAACTTTTGCTTCAGCTATACAAATCGACTCATTTCTTCCAAGAGATAACTCTCTGTGGGTAAGGCATTCATTGGCACTTGATCCGATCGTAATCCTGCAAGAAAGAAGACTTTCAACATGAACCTTCTGGTGAGCCAAGTCCCAGCAAGGTCAGGATGGAGACAGTGAATGTCACCATGTCTCTTCGCGGAGATCACAGGAGTCAAGGTGAACATGCGCCCAGAAATAGGAAACATCGATCATCGCTTCCCATGCAGAGAACATTTCACCTGCAAAACACATCGAATTTCTCATCATTGATGGTCCATTGAGGTTCCACAGGTGATATCGATCATTCAAGAAAGCATCAAAGCAAAACTTTGGATGACCAAGCTACTGAATCGAACATCATAGAGCATTTAAGCACAACACCACTGCTGAGCAAAAACACAAGTTCAAGAAGCTTGATGAGAACTATTGATTACTGCTTTAGAAGCAGGACGTAGATGACTTGAGCAAAGATATTTGAACGCACAAAGCAAGTTGCAAGCATACTTGAACCCCTTCACGGAAAAAGCAACTGAAGAAGCAGCTAATCCAACAAAAAGCCTGCATCCGATTTTGCCAGCAGCTGCATATTTCACGAACGGGCTAGTTTGCCCGAACCATCTTCTGCAGAAGGATGTCAGTTCGCAAGAACACTACAGTAACGCCTATAGCAGAAGACATCATAGCATAAACCATCAATCAATTTATGAAATCTCCATATCACGCCCTCGAATCTTGAAGACTAGACCAGTCTACAAACCACCTTGAGAGCACCAATGTCCCAATTTTCCAACTTGGAATAATGATCTACTCCTAGATGTTGTTCTCATTTAAAGGCTTAAAATGCCATAACTACCCAGTGCCCACATTATACCTAGCTCACTGGAGTTTCAAAATGTAAATTCCATATGGTCCTAATGTAATATTACAGCACTACCTACCACACAGGTACCGGGCTATGCTCTCCTTGATCGACACGCAAGTAGTAGTCAACTCAATAAACACAACTTTGATTTGTGCTATCCGCGGCTGCTTACATTCCAAAATGAACAGCAAATGTCTACAGTAGATTTCACAGGAACAGTATAGCTCCGCATACCAAATCCATATATTTTATCGCATACCTGTCAATGTGACCAAAAGATACATGGAAGAACAATCACCCTCCAGTGTTCCTCATGCAATTCTACTTCCTTTCCCACTTCAAGGCCATATTGTTCCTTTCCTTAATCTCGCCGAGCTCCTCAGCATTAGTGGCGTAAACTGTACCCTCCTGCTGACAGAGCAAATAAATCACCGTCTCACCCAGTATTCGGATTTTAAGAAACGATTTGAGCCTCACCAAGGTTTCAAAATCAACACCATATCAGATGGCCTCAGCCCACATGACCCTCCTCGCTCATTCGATGATATCATGGATGTTTTCCGTG
Organism: Drosera spatulata; assembly: GCA_035668315.1. Lineage (NCBI taxonomy): Eukaryota > Viridiplantae > Streptophyta > Magnoliopsida > Caryophyllales > Droseraceae > Drosera > Drosera spatulata. The sequence goes on along the minus strand of JAOVYX010015848.1, from coordinate 18,868 downwards.
CTTGGGATTCCATAACAGTGCCTCAATTGAAACAGATGTTTGCCTCAGGAAGTTTTGTGTCCGATGATCGCCCTCAAATAACATGCATCATAGCCGATTCAGTTTATGGTTTTCCCATTGACGAGCTCTCGGAATTTGGCATTCCATCCATCATCTTCTACCCTCAAAATGCTGCAAATGTATGGTGTAGCTTAGTTATACCCGACCTCTTCGAATCCGGCAAGTTTCCACTAGTAGGTATGTATTCCTTATATACACTGATTAATATCACAAAATAACAAAGACAATACTCATCATTCCTGGAGGATCAAACCCCTGGATCATTGAATTGACAAGTATGGCTAGGGGTCATAACATCATACATATCACCTCAGATCACGAGGCAATCAACTAGGGGAAACTACGCAAGGTAATGAACTCCAAAAGCACAAAGGAAGGCAAATTTGACAACTAATATGCAACTGTATTGAGCTCTTTAAGTTACAATTCTAGTTAAGTAGGTATTGGCGTCTTAGAATAAACTACTACTGAAAATTCTTGCCAGGAAATAGAACATATAGCCCTAGAGATCAATGCATAAAAGTTCAGGCTAAGCAATCCAAGTATAAACAATGCATGTTTTGTATCGACTCTATATGCATCAATTGCTAAAGGAAATTAATTTTGGATAGGCCACACCATAAACAGATGGATGTTACGTCAATTGTTTGATTTCTATTCATGATCATATATGGTGCTTGCATGTGGGTTTGAAATTTGTAGGAAAATGAAAAGCTACAACTAGGAATTATCAGACCCTGTCAAGCTATAGAGTTAAAGTATTTTTATATAATGAAACCGCTTGCAGGTGACAAGGATGACAAAGTAAACTGCATACCAGGAATGGAAGACATCTTACGGGTTCAAGATTTAGAATTTAATCCCAGTGAACTCTTAACCAGGGTGGTCATGGCAATTCTACGATCAGAAAAAGCTGATGCGTTGATAATCAACACGTTTGAAGACTTGGAAGGCCCCGCTCTCTCCCAAATCCGCTCAAAGTGTCCAAACATCTACACCCTTGGACCCCTACATCTGCTTGCTGAATCTAGGCTCTTCCATCAGTCCAAAGCCTCCTCCCAAGCCAGCATTTATTCTGAGGATATATCTTGCATGACTTGGCTGGATGATCAACCATTAAGATCGGTGGTCTATATCTGCTTTGGAACCACCGCGATTCTGACCAGGGACGAGTTTATAGAACTTTGGCATGGTTTTGTAGACAGCGGAAAGAGATTCTTGTGGGTCATGGGTCCGGGACTAGTCAAAGGCGTGACCTCGGATGACAAGCTGCTCCCGGAGCTGTTGGAGAAGGCAGAAGGCAGGGGCTATCGAATACAGTGGGCGCCACAAAAGCAAGTCTTGGCTCATCCAGCTATTGGGAGCTTCTTGATGCACTGTGGCTGGAATGCAGTGATGGAAAGCATAGTTGCCGGGATTCCCATGATAAGTTGGCCGTATACTGCGGAGCATATTGTCACCAGCAGGTGCCTGACCGAGCAGTTTAAGATTGCAGTAATGCTGAAGGAATGCCATCCACATGAGAGAAGTGTGATATCGAAGGTTATTAACGAGGTGATGGAAGACCGAAAGGATGAGCTGATGGAATCTGCAAGAAAGATGTCTGCATTAGCTAAGAAAGCTGTGAGTCAAGGCGGAACCTCGTACAATAAATTGAATAGCCTGGTTGAGCATATACTGTTGATAAGTCGTCGTAGACAGACATCAAGAAGATGATTGCTCATCAACAAAGGACTAGGAAGACGACCATCAATGATACCGAAAGAAAGCAAAAAAATTGGGTTGAATTTCTTCATTTTATCTAAGAATGTCCCATTCATTATACCCGATTTTTTTCTAAGACTCAAGTTAAATTCCTTTGTTCTAAGATCAGTGATTTTTGCTTACCAAAACATTTCACAAAGCATTCAAAAGAGCTACGTGTGCAACAATGTACTAACTTCCATCACTTGTCTTATTTCTGAATTATCTGTAGGATATTGCAAGAAACAAAAGATACTCCCCAGTCAATATAACTCTTGAGAATTTTTCACGCACAACGACGCAGGACATATCCAGGCTCCTTGTTGTTTTCCTCCTCCATAACTATATGGCGCTAATAATCTAGGGTTTAGACTTTTAGTTGATTATACTGCTAGTTACTTACGATTATTCCTTTAATGTGGTAGGGCAAATTCATGAAATTAATCCCTGTTCTACAAAGGCAGCTAACACCAACTACCCACCCTATGGTAAATATACATATTATACATACTATACATATCCATATTCTTAGTAGCATGATTAGCGAAAATGTATAAGCTCCATGAACCAACATGGAGTACTCAAAAGCAAACTATTATCAGCTTGCCTGAGCCAATGGGTAAAGTCAACTTATATTGCAACCTGATCTGAGGCTGTCATTTACTCTAAAATATAACCAGTTATTCAGATTAGCTTGGAGGGGAACCGCTTACCAGCTTTAGGAGGTTGTGGTGTGCTCGTTCCTGGTTTGAAGTGATGTAGCAAGGACCGACATATTGGTGAACGGAAATTCTCGAATGTTTCCATTAAAGTTTATACAAGACAAATGAATTCCACATGTCCTTTTACACCTAAACAAATCAGCTTAGATGTTTCTCACATAAATTCGACCACCGTCTAAAGTCACAATAAATTTCATAAAAAACGAAGACCATAGAACGAGGTGAGTATTCCCAAGTCAAGTTAATGGCGGCGATGCTGAATTCTTACTAAAGTAAATATAACAATGTCATATATAAAATCTTTCATAAAAATATATTCGTATAAAAAAATCATAACAATCATATATATAAAATCATCATTCAGCATAATACAATAATACTTTTTTTATAACGACGATAAAGTTATAATTAATCTTATCTGTCATGATATATACTAAGATATTATATCATCTATTTTTCACAATACTACAATCTAAATAACATATGAAGTTTATTTTTATCTGATTTTTAAAATTATTGCTCCCTCCTTCCCATAAAAAAATAAACAGCTTGAATAATTATATTTCGATATACTTTATCTTATTGTTTAAGTTGATTTTAGACTATATTTTTTTCTATATCTTTAAATTCAAAATAATAATCGATATTAGGACTAATAAGAATCAATATACGTAAATCATAATACATAAATCAAGTTATCAAAAAATATTAAAATGAATAAGAAAATCAGCTTAATATAAAATGACATAAAAAAGAATGATTATTCATTATGAAATTTTTTTTCTCGTGCAGCGCACGGATTAGCATTCTAGTTCTTACTAGTGGCGCAATGGCCCTAAAGGTGACTATTAACCAACTATAGATTGCCTATGTACCTCTACACAGCATATTTTCAAAGCTCCATTACTTCCCTTTCGGAATTACTGTCTCTGCTAACTATTGGTCTTTACCTTATAAATTCCTCGGACGTATAAGCCAATCCTAATCAAATACTCCCTCCGTCCCATGAAAATTACAACACTTATCTTATTTGGATGTCCCACAAAAAATGAAACGTTTTCTAATTTGGTAAGGAATAACATCAAATCAGGTACAATACACTCACTAACTCCTCTCAAATCTGCTACGACAAATCGTATTTTTAACATTATTCAATACAAATTCAACACACACATAAATTCCTGATCCGGGTCAAAGTGTTGTTATTTTCGCTGGACGGAGGGAGTAGAATCTTTCTAACAAGGTCATTTCAATGTTGGCCACAGAATGTAGCATCTCACAACAGAAAAAGTTCCATAACAAAGAAGACTTCATCAGGGGTAATATAATTTGGCTTGCTAATTCTAATGATCTACCATTGGCACAAAATTTCTAATCGTAGCTCCCATGGATTGTGCTTCTAGCTTCTGTAGCACTCCTAAGTCTCCTTCATGTATAGTTTGTATGGACAATGTTTAAAATAGCCATGAAGCAATGATTCAATTCGACCTCAGATGGATCAACTGTATATCAATCAACTCCTTCATCGACTGTCTCGTACACTAAAGGTTGAATTCTGGTAATCGGTCGCCATTTTAGCAAATTTGAGTTATGTTCCCTCCGTCCCATATTATTTGCAACGTTTTTATATTTGAATCGTTCCAAAATATATGCAGTGTTTCCTTTTCTGGTAACCTTATCATACAAAAATAAAATAAAAAATACAAGTCTATATAAAAAATAGGCTCTACTATTTTCCATCACAACCATTACAGTAAACCACACTAGCATTTGAAAAATATTCATTCTCCGTCAAATTTCATAAAAATACATCACACATCTAATTATTGTGCCAGGTCAAAGTGTTGTATTCAATTTGGGACCGAGGGATGTTACATTAGACTCGTGGATATTGTTTAAAGTGAAAAAATTAACAAAAGAGGAAAATTTTCATTCAGAGGCAGTAGTGTGTTTGGCATTGAACTGAACCCTTGGTGTCGGTTTTGGTTTCATTTTCGATGGAACCTAAACCGAATATACGTCTTGGGATTGTTGAGTTGATTGTGATAAGTCATGATGGAAGATGATGTGAAGATGGAGTTTTGGACGAGATCTTGGACATATTTTGATGCTATTTTCGATTATCCAAGACGTTGATTTGATGCATTATTCATTTGTGGATGCGTTCATGGTCATTTAGTGATGTTTCGATGTCAAACGGATGTGTTATTAAGCTGTAATGACCTGTCTTGAGTGTGTAACCACTTGCAATACACCTATAATGTTCATTATAGCCTTTGGAGTTCATTATGAAACAAGAAAACTCTATGCTGAGTAGTTCCTCGAAATTTCGGGATCCCGCTAATTGTATAGTCACCAATTTAGGGCCATTTTCGCTCTACTTTTCATCACCAAAAGCCTAATGCTCGGACATCAAAACTATCATTGCATTAATATTGTTGATCATGTAACTGTGTCTTCGAGCAACAAACCCTAAACCAAGCAATCGAACTCGATTGCAACTAAAACCATAACATTTGAACCTAATAATGAGAACAATCGATCAAGCGCACCTTGAAATCGTGCGTCCCGTTCAAGTGAGAGCAAGATTCACCACTTCTGCACCCATTTCCTTCTTCTTCTTCGTTTAGCTACCGCATTCTGTTAGGTAGTAACATAGAGTCACTATCTTTTGTTCTAGGCGAGGCATTTTGCACATATAGCATGCCACAAAAATGATACTCTCTCCTCCAAAAAAATTGGCACATTATACTGTTCTTTTCTCAAAAAATTATAATGCTTTGATTGGTTATGATAATTTATATATATGATAAATTAATAAAAGTATGATAATATTATTCTTATGAGCGGATGAGATAAAAATATGAGAAAAAGAAAAAAGAAAATTGATAGTGAGTGAGTTGATGTGATATAAAGTATAAATATTTTGATATTTTTATGTAAAAAAAGTTATTAAATATGAAAATATTTCAATTTGAATGGGCTATCCAAAAAAGTATTGCAATTTGAATAGAACAGAGAATATATATATATACATATATTACTCTCTATCCCATGTTACAGAGCATATTTTTTTATTTGAATCGTCTCAAAATATGACCAACATATCATATTTAGTAACATTTTCACATAAAAAATATCAAAATAAATCATCTGTTACAATACACCAACAATCTTCTTGCTCCTCTTCTCTCGTTCTCTCTCCTAAATCTCACATACATCCTATTATCACTAAAAAAAATTACTCTTTCTTCATCATATTTCATAAAATTCAACACACACATAAATTCATGTGCGAGTTAAACTATTTGTTATATTATGAGATAGAGAAAATAGTTATTTATATTAGGATTAATTGACTGATTTTTAATCAACTGTGCCGACTGATTGAAGGGGGAAAAAAAAAAAAAACAAAACAAACTCTAACTTTTTAAGGGACAAATATTCAAAAGAAAAGAAATACACCAACTGTCCTTTTCTCTCAAAAATCAGTAGGACACTGATGCAAAATTAATCCCAAAAAACCCTTTATATTAACGACACAACTTTTATTTTTTATTTTCTTTTATATAGAATTTGAGTACATAATCTAAATTTTATTTAGTGTTTCATTATATATTTTTACAAAATAATGTTTGATATGACAAAGGATCATTGGTAACATGAATAATTTTATTGATGACTCAATCAATTATTATAATTTTCGTAAGTTGAAGGGAATACCACTGACACAACATTCGTGCTGTTATTTAGACTTCAGTCCGGCTACTAAAAGAGAGCTTTCGGGTAAAGGGTGTTACTTCAAGTCTTCAACCTCGAGCTCATATAGACAACACATCAGAACACAAGAATGAACACACAACTTTACACTGTAACCTTTATCTTTAGTCGAACAAGAGTTCATCAAGCTTTTCCTTTATTGGAGTTCAACATCATCAGAATGATTTCATAACTTTGTGCAGCTGCCTCCAATGTCAACTTTATTACGCGACATCTTATAATAAAATTACACCATAAGAACTCGATATGAGAGTCGTCCACGTAAAGTACACAATAAACAGACTACGCACCAAAGACGATCCGCAAGACTACAAGGAAGTCTTCAAAGGCATCACGGTGACACAAGAAAAACACACTAACCATAAATTTAGAGTAAACGATGACAAGTCATCCAAGGTACTTCCAGCTAAAAGGTAAACAAAAACCGAGTGCCGCCGCACTAGACTTTCATCCATTACTGCTGAGCACACTGAACCCTCTGAGCTCCATGAGTTTCGTCGCCATCTTCATCGTAAGCCTCCTGCTGCGCTTGAGCTTGCTTCCTCTTCATCTCGTCCTCGATGTTCACGTCATGCAGTGTTGTCTCCTCGCACTCATCCAGCTCCATATCTGTGAGCTGCTTTGATGCCTTTGATGGCAGGACGGCCTCCAATGCTTTCACCTGATCAGGGTTCAGGGAATCGGGGAACTCGACAGTGAAGTGGATGTAGAGTTTGCCCCTCATGAAGTTCCTCTGGTAAATCGGCATACCCTCATCATCGATCGCCTTGAATTGATCTGCCATCACATGCAGTAGAGAAAAATATTAGCCATCTTGCAACCACACTCCACCTTTATAACTAGTAACTAGTAACTAGTAACAGATATACGCAGACTTCAGTCGGAATGGGTCGACAAGTACTAACCAGGTTTCACAACTTCCCCAGGATTCGACTTAATGAGCAGCTGCCTTCCATCTAGATGGGTTATGACAAACTTAAAACCACATAGGGCTTCAGCAAGAGACAAAGTGTGCTCATAGAAGAGATCTTCGCCCTTCCTCTTGAACTTGGAATGATCCTTCTGATGCAGCACAAAGACTATATCTCCAGTGGCAGTGTCGGGCTGCAAGAAAATACGAATCAGCATGATAGAAAGTCCCAATAAACAAACATATTAAAGCCTGTAATTGTTAAGACACAATCACTTTATCATACAGCTTCATCAGCCTCTCCAGGGAAAGTAATCTTTTGTCCATGTTGCATTCCCTTCTCTACGATCACTTCAAGCACCTTCTTCTCCTGGACAACTTTTTCACCCTTGCATTGAGGGCAGCGGTCCCTGTCACTGATTTTCTCTCCAGTTCCCTTGCATTCGTCGCAAGGATGCTGCATTTGCTGGATCATAGAGGGACCAAGGTGACGAATGGAGACCTTCATGCCACTGCCTTGACAACCAGAACATTTCATCGAAGCACCAGATTTGGAGCCTTTGCTGTTGCCAGAACAATGTGTATATTGAGATTAGAAAACAGGCACTCCACAACAAACTTTCGCTATAAAGCATAAACAATCATATATCCATACCCATTACACTTTGAGCAAATCACATTTCGCGACAGCGACAATTTTTTTGATGTCCCGATATAAAGATCTTCCAGTGACACCTTAAGGGGATGAACCACATCCTCACCCCTCCTTTGCCTTCTTCCTCTACTGCTCCCTCCACCTAAGCAAAGAATGGTTTAGACATACTACACTCACCGAACACATAATAACAATGTGACATCAACAAATGAAGCAGAATTCAACTGACCAAAAGGGCTCCCTCCAAAGAATGACTGGAAGATGTCAAATGGATCATGCATGCCGGCACCACCGCCACCCATTCCTTCCTTGAGAGCATCCTCACCATACTGATCATAGATCTCACGTTTCTCTGGGTCACTCAGAACTTCATAAGCTTGAGCCAACTCCTTGAACTGAACTCGGCACATCAAGCATAAATCTCAGTACTTTCATTACAAACCATCAGTAGTCAAACCAAAAGTAAAGAACTGAAAATATAGTACTCCAAAACACAGACGATACACATAATCATGATCAGTAGCTATGCTAAAATCAACTGCATACGTAGCCCTACAGCTAACCTGTACTAGAGGAAACAATGAACCAACCAATCATAAATCCAAAACCTAAGTTCTATGAGAAACAACTTTCTGAGCAATTGCATCTCAAAGCACCAAAATCCCTAATCCCCACTACTTAACACACTTCCTGTATATATATGAGGAAAATCATTGGCTGCTGCAAACTGCACCATTTCTTCCCGTGAAGTGCATCTTCTTCTATTGTGAAAACCATGTTGACGGCTGCTGCTGCAGCACCAAAATCGCACCCATATATATAAGGCTTGGTGAATTTGTGACTATCTATATATAAACTTATGTGTGGCTAAACCGTTGAATAAATGCAAAAAGTATACTCTCTTTAATAAATGCAAAAATGACCTTTTAATCTCAAACATTGATCTTCAAATCCAAAAGGTGTAGTCATACATAAGCTTATTTGTGACTAGCCACAAATCCATTTTCCCCTATATATATTCACACTGATAGTCCAACTTCAAAGTTCGGATACTACAGCTGACCACAACATTCACCATAGTATTTATAACCTGCATCTAATCGCCTACTTTGGTTAAACAATAGAACTCGACCTACGAATGCTTTTCACATATTTCCCTTTCCGATTCGAATTTCCACTTACAAGATCACAACGATCACTAAAAGGTTCAATTCTTCCTATCAGAACTTGCACTATAGAACACAAGCCCTCGCCCGACATACCCTGTAATCTCAGAATCAATCTCAACAGTGTTGAGCACATGCACGCAGAGCATCAACACCAATATCCCAACAAACCCACAAACATACACACTTGCAAATCCCAAGTTTACACCTTTTTCTCCCAAATCGAACTGTGCTCACTCCCTCAGAATCCAAACAATCACCAAATTCAACTGAATCTCAACCTCAACTGCTCCCAAACACAACAAATCTCCAACAACCAGATCAAAACCCTATCAAATCAATCAAATCAACAGAGAATTGAACACAAACAACAATCAATCAGCCAATCAATCAATCCCTCAGGATCACACCTTCTCGGGATCCCCGCCCTTATCAGGATGATTCTTGATCGCAGCCTTCTTATACGCCTTCTTCAGATCATCCTGGCTCGCGTTCTTCGACACCCCCAAAATCTCATAGTACCTCGAGTTATCGCTCTTCTTCGGCGCTCTCCCAAACATCTTCAACTCCTATTTCAATAACTCGAAATCGCGATCTAGTATCGAAAGCCCTAATCGAATCGATCGATGACAAACCCAGATTCGATTTGGGGGCGAGATCGATGATTCGAGATCGAGTTGCTTGTGTCAATGTTTTGTTCTGATTTTGGGAGTTGATTTTGATCGGTGATTCTGGACGGTGGAGATGAGGGGAGTGGGGTTGAGGGGATGATCGTGGCCGTTGATTCGAGGTTTGGTTTTGGGATAGTAGGTGTGGCATAGTTCCATGGAAGGATCTAGAATTCTATGTTCAGATGTGAAGAATATATGGGCTTCGGCCTGAAAATGTCACAGATTGGGCTGCGGCCCAGATAATGGTCTAGTTTGAGCAGGAGCACTTTGCTGATCGATGAGAAAGAGGAGTAAAATGGACAAAACCCTGTTTGCGAGTTTCAAGAGGGGAGAAAAGTAAAGAAAATGAGACAAAATTGATTAGTTTATTTCCTAGGATTATTCATAATAGTTTTTTTTATTTTTATTTTTATAATATAATAATATTATTATTTTTATAAGGATTTAATTTTCTACTCCGTCACACAATAAATTTTCTATACAGATTTGTATATATTTCATTTATTGATTTTTCATAATATATTAAAATATTATATATTATTAATGTTCTTTTATAGAATATTTAATAATGTAATGCTCCTTCCGTCTCAGGTAATTGCGAAAAGTTGATTTGTCACAAAAACTAAGAATATTCTTTAACTTGTTGTTTTTTTTTCTTCCAATATTGCCTTATAAATGGGTTAGAGTTGAATTGTAAGTGAATAATAAAAAAATAATGATGATAGAGATAACGTGACATAAAGTGAAGGTGCTTAAAATTTTTCACCTTATAAAAATTATTAAATATAAAAAAATTATAATTTATATGGGACGATCAGATTTAGTAATATGTCGTAATTTATGTCGAACAGAGGAAGTAATAATTTTTCATTTTTAAAATTAATAATTATTTTATTATTGCAGAAAAAGGAGATTACTGCAGTATTAGTCAACAAGTTATTGCGGTTTTTTTTTAATCTTTAGATCAATTAGATATGAAACTGTATTGATTATTTTTTCTTTTTCTTATTTGATCCAAGGTCAAAAAGGAAATCGCAATACCTTGTTGATTAATGTTGTATTAACCTCTTTTTTCTGATATTAATATTATTTTAATAGTATAAATTGTATACGTAATAAAACTTTGATTCCTTGGATATAGAAAAAAAATATAAGGGATCGGGATAGGGATATACTACGTGATCTATTTTTTAATAGATTCTTATATATAAAATAAAAAGACATACAGAAAAACTTTTACGAGTGCTCTTACATGCTTGTCAGTTTTTCTTACATGCTTGTCAATTTTTAAATAAAAGAAAGAAAAGAAAAAAATGAAATTCATTTTCCTTTTGTATTAAAAAAAGAAAAAAAATTGAATTAAAAAAATATTTGTACTTTTATTGTTACCCTCTCTTTACTGTTCTGATATTTTGTTATTTATAACAGATAATATTTTTATTTGTATATTTTAATATTAGCCGTACGATTAAATGTAGAAATAAACGATGGAGATTAAATCGTTCACGTTACAATCCTAGTGTTTCTTATATATACTAACCTGAAGATAATGGACCTGCTATTCCAAATAAGTCTAGTCACAAAATAACCAAAATATTTTACAATAGATATACGGAATGGTTCACTAATCAATATATTCCTGTCGAAAAAAGTGTTGATTTTACTTATTATATTATCAGTCTTCTATTTTTTATCATTGTCATGGATCTGACAGCTCTCAGTCTCAGGATAACGAAAATTCAGAAACGTATCCATATACAGACGTCCATTTTCTAACATGTTTAAAATAAAGAATTTGACATTCTATCTTTGATTGTTTTACGATACTAAATGTCTTGAGATCGAACTTTATTTATTGTGTGATAAACCGAAGATCTTTTTCGTTTTAAAAGGACTATAAAAGCGAAATTGAAAAAGAAAACTACTGTATCTCCTGTCTCTTTCATCGCTACTACAACCACTGCCGTCTCTTTCGATCTTCGACGACCCTCCTTGCAAGGTCGTGGTTTTCAGTCTCGTAGCTATTCCTCTGGACGATCATAGTAGTCGACGCCGGTCAGCGACGAACTTAGCGTTGATTCGTCGATTGGAGTATCACGACTTCGGGTTGATACTTCGCGTGTATTGTTGATCAGAATCATCGTGGCATACATCGGAGCCATCAGCTTCGAAATTGGATCTGATTCTCTTTGGATCGTTTCCTCTTCACACAGATCATGTTCGTTGCACGGATTTGGGTCGTCGGTCGGGGTTGAATTTGTCACACAAATCTGATTTAGATCTGGTTCATGTGCATACAAGGTCGCGTGATCTGCTTTGTTCGACTCTCTGCTCCTGCTTGGTGTTGATCTGCTCCTGGTCATTCACTTGGAAAAGGAGACTCTTTGATTAAAGAGTTGTGTGTGGCAAGTGGAGTGAGGTTGTTCATTATTTGGCTCAGGAGAGGGAGTTAAAGTGAGCAACAGTACCTGAATTCAATTGGATCAGGGCGTACAGAAGCTTTTGGTCACGAGCAGTTGAAAATTGCAAATTGGAGTTGAAATGTGCATACAGTACTTGCAAATTTTGGTCACGTGATCCAAGGTGCGATTGTTCCATAATTCTTGTGCAACTTTATTCGATTAATTGAATTGAAAAAAATTGTCAAGGAACGATGAATAATACATTTAAAATCGCAATGTTTAAATTCAAAAATTTTGGGGATTAGATTATAATGAACGGAATAGAACTGTTCGATTCGATATGAAATCTCTAAATATATTTTATATCGTATTAAGCACATTTGACGAGACAATTGAAGATGTGGATAAAGCTACGTAGCATAAAGATGATGATTATTGTAAGGATTATCTTCTGAATGTTTGTCTCCTCGACTTACGGAGACTGTCAGTAAATATAAGATAACCAAAGAAATATGGTATAACCTGAAAGTTCAATTCAAAAACAAAAGGAGGAAGTCTCTAAAACTCATCTGGTAGATAAATTCATTAATATGAAATTTGTTCATGACAAAGAAGTTTTTCCCGAGGTCTCTCATTTGGAGCACCTCATTATGAAACCGAGGAATGACAAAATCACAAATTGTGATGGTTTTCTAGTAGGAGCTATTATAAATAAGGTACCTGCATCGTGACTTTCGTTCAAAATTGAAATGCAAAGAAAGAAAAGTCAGGTGGAGTTGAATGATCTCAAACGATTTATTGGAATCGAAGATGAAAACAGTATTAGAAACAATGAGGAATCGGTGAAGCAGTAATCTTCTGTGGTTAATGTTGTCACTGGACGGAAGAAGTTTTCTAGAAAATCCAAGTTGTCGAAAGATGAGCCCAAACAGTTAGAACCCACAAAGACGATTGCAAAGAAAAAGAAAAAACAAAGGACAAGTGTTATAATTATGATAAATGAAAACATTTTGAAGCTGATTACAAGCTGCTAAAGATTTATGATATACTAAAGAACCACGTTAACATGGTTGTTGGTAATGCTAAGCCTACACATTTTATCGGTGTGGCAGGAAAAGTTACAAATGGCAAGTCTGCGCAGGTTACTCATAAAAGAATTGTAAACTTGAAATTATGTTCAGGTAAATTGCTAACTCTAAAAGATGTTAGAATAGTTCCTGCTACTAAAAGAATTTAATTTCTCTTAGCGTATTTTGCAATCATGACATGTGTATTTTCTTTCACGGTGGTCAGGTAATATTAACTGTTAACTCACACTATTTTGACTGTGCTTATTTGGTTGATGACATGTATAGGTTGAGTTTAGAATCTGCAACAGTTAACTAAGTAGTTTCAAATTTAATTGATCTTAAATTACTTCATGTAGATTGGGACATATGAACTATAAAAAAATTGTCAAACTTGCTAAAACTCATAGTATATCATTAGACACATCAGTTAGATTCAACAAATGTGAGATTTGTGTTTAAACTAAGATGACTATGAGACCTTTTCGTCCTGTATGTAGGAGTACACAACTTCTTGAGTTGATACATTCTGACATCTGTGATTTTAAAAATTACACAACAAGAGATGGTCGGAAATACTTGATAATATTTATAGATAATTTTTCAAGATATTGTCATATTTATCTTTTGAAGTTTAAGGATGAAGCTTTTGAAAAGTATAAAATATTTAAGGAAAGAGTTGAAAATCAACTAAACTTTAAAATTAAAAGATTTAGAAGTGATAAAAGGGGAGAGTATATGTCAACAAATTCAAAGAATTTTATGCCTCAAATGCAATTATTCTTGAAACTACAATGTAGCCGAGTGTAAAAACAAGACACTAACAAAAATATTGAATTCCTTGTTATTGACTGCTGGCATGTCTTCTTGTTATTGGGGGATGTAGTTTTGACTGCTAATCACATTCTAAGTAGGATACCGTACTCAAAGTTGGACTCTACTCTTTATGCGATTTGGTACAAACATCCATGTAAATATGACACTCTTAAAACATGGGACTGTATAGCCTATGTGAGGATTCTAGACCCTAAAAGACCTAAGGTGGGGAATAGAACTTACACTTATGTGTACCTAGAAAATGCAGAAGACACTACTATAGACATTTTTTATATCTATCAACTAATGAGGTGATAGAATCTAGAGTTATTGTTTTATTTGAGAATAAATTCGTTAAGGATCATAGACATAAATTACTTGATTAACAGAAATGGTTACAGAGTCGCCTACGGAATCTGAACTTGTTGTTTCTGACAATCTCACAACAGAGTCTAACGTTATATCGTTAAGGGTATCTAAGAGAACAAGAGTTCCCAAAAGGTTTGGTGAGGACTTTGAGACATATCATGTGGAGTCCGACCCATCAACTTTTGAGGAAGCCATGAAGCTATTAATGATAAAATGAATTCTCTACTGGAAAATCAAACATGGAATCTAGTCGATTTGTCCAAAGGGGCTAAGACTATAGGGTGCAAATCGATTTTGAAGAAGAAACTTAATCCAGATGGGTTAATAGCCAAATATAAAGCTCGTCTCGTAGGTAAAAGGTATACTCAAATAAGTGGGGCAGACTACTTTGATGTATATTTATTTGTATGTCATCTGACAATAAAAAGAATTCTTCTTACTTTAGCATCTATTGAGGGCTTTGTAGTTCATCAAATGGATGTGAAAACAGCTTTCATTGATAGAGAATTGATTGAGAAAATTTATATGAACCAACCTGAAGAGTTTGTCATGAAGGGTTTTGAAAAGATTGTTTGTAAATTGAACAAATCTTTTTATGGTCTTAAACTAGTATCTAAAATATGGCATCAAAAGTTTAACAAAACGATAAAATCTCTTGGTTTTTAGAGCAGTAATTTGGATAAGTGCCTTTATTATCGTATTGTGTCAAACAAAGTCATAATTATTTGCTTGTATATAGATGACATGCTAATTCTTGGTTATGATTTTTTTGTAGTGAAAGACGTGAAATAATATTTAGCGAAAGAATTTGTCATGAAAATATGGGTGTTGTTGGCACTATACTTGACATGAAAATAGATTTTGAATGCTAAGGAATGATCACCCTTAGTTAGTCTCGTTGTATTGAGAAACTACTTTCTAAATGAGGATACAGTGAATGCAAAGCTGTTGAGACACCTTATGATTATAGCAAACGGCTAAAACTGAATGAGGGTTCTGCTGTGAACCAGCTGGAGTATTCTAAGTTGGTTGGTAGTGTCATGTATGCTATGAGTTGTACTAGACCTGACATAACTTTTACGATAAGCATGTTAAGTCGTTTCACTAGTAATCTAGTAAGGATCATTGAGATGTCCTTGCGAGGCTGATGAAGTATCTTAAGGGTACTCACGCATATGCTATCCTTCGATTTTGGAAGGATAATCTGACGCTACTTGGAGCTTAGAATTGAGAAATAACAAGTTTACTACAGGTTATATGTTTACCTTCGATGGAGCTACTGTAATATGAAAATCTAAAAGACAGACATTTATAGCGTTATCGTCTATGGAGTCTGAACTCTATTCTTTAGCTTCTGCGACTAATGAAGTAGAGTGGATACGTGACTTGATTTTTGATCTTTCACTGTAAAAGCTTAAGATAAACTCGATTTCAGTGTTCTGCGATAATCAAGTTGCTATAAAACATAAAGCATTGAAAATTTTCAAATATGGATATAAGAATTGTCTGATATGTTTATGACGTTATAGTCGACTTTGTATCATTCCATATTTGATAATATGTCTTATATGATTTGAAATCTCATTTCAAAATTTGATGATACAACAAACTTATATGTTTAGACATGTTGACTATAGTCTTCCAAATGGAAACATCAAACGGTTTTTTTTAAAGAAACTATTAATTTTAATGGTAGAAGTAGATCATTATGTCTATTTGTGTTCATTTTCATGTTTGTGAAAATGGTGCTAAGTTGTTGGAGTAGAACTAGACACTTTTTATACTATGATACATTATCTTGAATACATATTTATTTATGATATTCATGTTTTGGTTATCTACAGTGGATAACGTGAAAATGAAGAAGTCTGAGAAGCTTAATCTGGATCTTGATGATGGTGATTTGTTCAACGAGTAGAATTGTCACGCTATAGAGGAGCTTTCATTTATTGCCAATATAATCATAAAAAGCTAATTTCTTGGAAATTTTAGACCAACCTTGTGATAAACTTTGATTTGGCCTACTCATTGGTTCTAAAAATTTATTGTTATTATATGATATGTAATATCCCAAAAATTTTGCTATTTAAATATACGAAAAATACATATATAAAAATCATTATTTAAATATTCGTAAAGTACGTATAAATTTTCGTTATTTAAATATGCATAAAGTACGTATATTATGCACGTGCGAATAAATATAACGAACGAGAGACGTTATGATCACACGAATAAATATAGCGAAGGAATAAACAACGTTAAAATATTAATAACGTAACGGATGACGATATATCGAACAAATAAATATAACAAAAGTCTTGGAGTGTTGACCGTTTAACGGAAGAATATGTAAGAGAAATAATCAGACTACATGGAGCTCCAGAATCCATTGTTTCTGACAGAGATACGAGATTCCAGGCACATTTCTGGAAAGGCTTACAGAAAGCCTTTGGGACGAAATTGAATTTCAGCACTGTTTTTCAAACTCCTTCCGATGGACAAACAGAAAGAACAATCAAAAAGTTAAAAGACATGTTACGATCATGTGCCTTGGACTTCCAAGGATCATGGAATCGATATTTGTCTTTGGTGGAATTCACTTACAATAACAGTTTTCATACCAGTATTGGAATGGCTTCGTACGAAGCCCTCTATGGAAGGAGGTGTAGGACACCGCTTTGCTGGGATGACATCGAGGATACGATAGTTATTGGGTCAGAGTCACTACGAGAGATAACGGAGGCCATTAAACAGATTAGAAATAGATTGAAGACGGCTCAAGATCGCCAAAAGTCGTACGCGGATGTGCGACGAAGGCCGCTTGAGTTCGATGTGGGGATCATGTATTTTTGAAGGTTTCTCCCACGAAGGGCGCTATGCGATTTGGGAAGAAGGGAAAGGTAAGGCCACGCTACGTAGGGCCTTATGAGGTTCTGAAACGGGTTGGGGAAGTTGCATACATGCTTGCACTTTCAACTGACCTTTCAGGCGTGCATAACGTATTTCATGTATCACAGCTGAGGAAATACATGGCAGACCTAAGCCATGTCATTCAACACGAGCCGATCATTCTGGAAGAGAATCTGACATACGAGGAGCAACCTCAGCAGATCTTAGATCATCGTGAGAAGGTTCTCAAACACCGTAGCATTTCACTCGTGAAAGTCCTCTGGGTTAACCACCTGACCTCGAAAGCAATTTGGGAGGAGGAGGAAACAATGCGGAAGCAATACCCGTATTTATTTCCCAATAAGCCATCATTTACCTTTATTCAGATTAGTTTCGGCGACGAAACTTCCTAAAAGTTTGGGGTGATGTAATACCCGAGAATTTTGGGAGTTTTGAGATGAATATATAACGTTACGATATTAAAATAAATCGTGCTAAAATGTTATATATTTAAATCTAAAAAAATATTTGATTAATTAAATCAAATATGACGATGGATTATTTTGGGATGATTAGTTGAACGCGCCGATAAACGTTACGAATGAATAACGTTACATTGTTATAACGTTATAAACGTTGCGCGTAAGGACTATCGATTTAAATCCCAAAAACAATGAATTATGACTCGAGAGGTCATATTTTCATACACGGGGAAAATCTATCGATGCAAATAGATTTTTCGTGTATTAATATTATGAAATTTGGGTGAATAATGGATTGAACGAAACGTTTCGTGGGACGAAACGTGGGATAATAACCCACCACACCTAACATCCCATTTCCCTCCACTTCCCTCACTTTTCCTCCACCATCCCCGCACCATTCCTTTCCATTTCACCTCCACTTCAACCACCACCATTCTGCCAGCCATCAACACCATCTCTACCTCTCCGCAGCCACCGGAACAGCATCATCATCATCAACGTCATCAACATCATCATCATCAACATCATTATCATCATTCCATCACCGTCACCATCTTCACGATCATTATCGGAGCAACAAGACGAAGGCAGCAGCAGGCCGAGAGAAGGATCAACACCGGCAGCTTGTTTATTGAACATCAAAGGATCCGTCCATGTGATCGTGAGCTTAAGAAAACCACACGCGTTCGAGACAACCTCACTCGTCCGATACACCTCTTTTGTTCGTACACACACGATCTTTACTCCCGTGCATGCTTTTGAGACATGTTTTGATGTGTTTGATGTGTGTGGAATGGATTGGATGCGTTAAAACGCGAATTGAACGATCCGATGTCGGGCATGGAGGTTTTCTCCAGATTCTGGCCGGAAATCCGTTGCGCCCACGACCATCCTGGGTCGCGGCCGCGACGAGGGAAAATTCAGCATTTGGCCAAACAGTATCGGCCGCGACGGCCTTCTGGCCAGAAAAAATACATTTTTCGTTCCCCGAATCTTAAACTTAAATGCGTATTTGATATATATAACACGTACGCATGGAAATACATCGTCAAACGTGCATAAACGATCACGTTTGACATGTGTTGGGATATCTGGGGTTGAAATGAACTAGAATGTACCCTTATAATGTA
>JAOVYX010015847.1:0-26465 GCA_035668315.1 Drosera spatulata | reverse complement strand
CAGACCAACACTAATCCTTTCAGTGCGCTTTGGCCTCACTCGCGCACACCCTGGGAAACTTCCCAGGAGGTCACCCAACCCAACATTACTCCGCGTTAAGCACGCTTAACTGCGGAGTTCTAAAGTGATGGGATATCGAAAAGGAAGGTGCACCTTGTTGGAATAGGTAGTACTATCAAACCATTTAAGCATTTCCTTGGGGTATTACAATTTCAGTAGAGGCTTGTTGTGGCGCTGGTCCTTCTAGGGTTCGAAGTGCAGCCTCAATGTCTTCGATCTCCTTCCGTGTATAACCCTTCACTATCAGTTCCTTTCTAAATGGAGCCTAAAGACCTTCTCGGATTTCCTCGAAGCTCAGCATTGAGCCTAGTATGAACTGTTATAGTTCATTATCTACTCCTGCCCTTATGAGTGCCAAAGCAACATTGAAATCATGTAGGGCTGCTACTTCAGGTGCCTTGGGAGGAAGAGTCTTTAAAGATGAACCTTCCTCGATGGCTGCAATTGGTTGTATTACTTGCTATTCTGTAAGATTTTCAGTCTGCTGTACGTCTGCAGGTGTATTGCTGGTCTGCACTACTGCAGGTGCATAGCTCGTCTGCACAGCCTCTTCAGTCTGCATATCTGCTTCAATGCCTTCGTGCTGCACATCTGTACTACTCTGCACATATGCAGACCCTACTTCTATTTTAGTTGCTTTCCCCATGGCAAGTTCTTCTGTTTCTTCAGAAGATTGGAGTATCAATTTTCTTTTTGCAAGCTTAGGAGCCTTTGGAATCATCTTCTTTTTGCGCTTCTCAGCCCTTTGTGGCACTGCATACTGCGCTATAGACTTAGGTTTTGGTAGTGGTTGTGCCACTGTAGCCTTCCTTGTCTTTGTCAGACTTGCTGGCAGTCTGCCAATCTTTTTGATGTCGATTTGCTTCGACACCGGCCAAGGCCTCCCTTGAGCATCTGACAGCTTCAACTTGTCTTTTAGAATGATGCTCAGCAATCAGCCGTAGAGGGGCAGCCTGGCCTCTACTGCACTGGCTAGTTGGTACATCATCAAGCTAGCCCAGTTGATCTCATGCTTCATTAGGATTGCACATATAATCTCCTGCTGATCTTATGTGATTTGGTCCTTTGAAAACTCCCTGGACATAATGGCCTTCTTAACCACGTCTGCAAGGAATCTGTGTTTCTTTGATAGGAACTTCTTCATCGTTCTGATGTCTTCTTTCTGATGCTCAGTTCCAAGCAGCGCAAGCCGTTCCTCTATGATGACGCTTGTGGGAATCACCCTTGTGCCTTCATTATGTAGTCTGATGATACGCACCATGTCCTCTACAGTGATCTGGATCGCTATTTTCTTGTGAGTGTAACTGATTTCTTGAAAATTCCTCGAAACCCTAGCCTTCTCGATGAACTCCATTACTTCATCGTCATAGATTCGGCTAGGAGTTTCATATAAGTACTTGAGGCCAGCTTCTTGTATGCTGTTAGCAACTTCCCGGGCTTCATCTGACTCATGCGTCAGAGTTTCAAAGTCAACAACCACGTCTTTTTGAAGATCTTTTCTTGCCGGGCTCATTTGTGGCTTTGATGATTTGGAGGGTGTTGAGGAAGTGGGTTTGTCGGTCATTGTAATTCGTAAGAATCGAAATTCACAAAGTTTTTCAGAAAGAGTTTGAGAGTTTGAGAGTGATAAGAAAGAAAATTGAGAGAATTAGGGTTTGTTGATCATTTGAGAGAGAGAGAGAGAGAATCGTAAAATGAATTTTATAACAGTTCTCTCTCCTTTTATAGTTAGTGTTGATATTTGCCGTTGAAAAAAAAAGTAACCGTTACACAGTTTCCAGAATTAACTGTCCGTTGCGAAAAATAAGGAGATAATCATGAAAACTGTTTCTTTCTAAAAATAATAGCAGTAGAGTGACACCTGTCTCTGGTCTGGCATGGCTTATGCAATAGAGCAGTAGAGGAGAGTCACTCGTCTGCATCACTTGAGAAACACAGAGTGCTTTTCAGGTAGTCTGCTCAACTGCAAGAACAAATCTATTATGTGCTGAATAGATGCCTCATAAACAAACAGCATAACAAGACACCATATGAAATATGGAAAGAAAAGACACCAATTGTCAAGTACTTTCATGCATTTGGGTGTAAATGTTATGTTCATAATAATGATAAACAACACTTAGGAAAATTTGACCCTAAAACAAATGAGAGAATATTTCTAGGGTATTCCACATGTAGCAAAGCCTTCAGAGTATTTAACAAGGAAACACAAATTGTAGAAGAGTCCGTTCATGTTTCTTTTGATGAATCTGAGTCATCTATACGTACTGCTGATCTTCTTGATGAGGAATGTGCATGTATAAACGATGAACAGGATACAGACGAGGAAAATGACCCTATAATAAAGGCAGAGTCGTCTACAGTCCCTGAGGCAAAGGAGATGCAGAAGACCCACAACAAGATGCAACAGAGCAAAAGTTGGAAGAAACTGCCCTTGACCAGCATAGGACAAAGGCAGATGAATCAAGACACACACTGAGAAAGACATAATTAGGGACAAGGATACCCCAGTGCAAACGAGGAGAGCAACCACGAAGGAGTGCCTATCTGCTTGCTTCATATCAGAAATGGAGCCTAAGACAATCAATCAAGCTTTCAATGATCCTAACTGGATAGATGCCATGCAAGAAGAACTGAATGAGTTCAAAAAGAAATCAAGTATGGTATCTTGTGCCAAGACCAAAGAACTATCCAGTTATTGGCTACAAATGGGTCTTCAGGAACAAATCTGATGAAAATAGAATAATCATCAGAAACAAGGCTAGATTAGTGGCCAAAGGATACTCTCAAGAAAAAGGAATCGACTTTGATGAGACCTATGCCCCAGTTGTAAGATTAGAAGCCATAAGAATGTTTATGACATATGCTGCATATGAAGATTTCAAAGTCTTTCAAATGGATGTCAAAAGCGCTTTCCTCAATGGAAAGTTACAGGAGGAGGTTTATGTTGAACAACCTCCTAGATTTGAAGACTTTGAACATCCAAATTATGTCTACAGGTTAGACAAAGCCCTTTATGGCTTGAAACAAGCTTTGAGAGCGTGGTAAGAAACTCTTTCTATCTTTCTTTCTGATAATGGCTTTCAAAGAGATAAGGTTGATACCACACTGTTTCTTAAGAAACATAAGAAGCACACACTATTAGTGCAAATATACGTAGATGGCATCATCTTTGGTTGCACTAACAATAAACTATGTGAATGGTTTGCTGCATTAATGAAATCCAAATTTCAAATGAGTCTCATGGGTGAACTAAAATACTTTCTAGGTCTACAAGTGAAACAGTTAAGTAAAGGAATATTTATAAATCAATCAAAATAATTAACAAATGTAATTAAAAAATTTGGCCTAGAAAACTCAACTCCAATGAAAACCCCCATGAGCTCTACTGCTAAAATTGACAAAATAAAAAAAGATAAAAGTATAGATCAGACATTATATAGAGGTATAATAGGATCTTTACTTTACCTTACTGCAAGTAGACCGGACATCCAATACTCAGTCTGTGTTTGTGCCAGGTATCAATCTGATTCTAAGGAGTCCCATTATACTGTAGTTAAGAGAATCCTAAGATATCTCAAAGGAACTCCTAATCTGGGTATATGGTATCCACAGGATTCAGATTTTATACTAACTGGTTATTCATATGCAGAGTTTGCAAGTTACAGGGTTGACAGAAAGAGCACAAGTGGAAAATGTCAATTCTTAGGAGCAAGGTTGATTTCTTGGTTCAGTAAGAAGCAGACCACGGTTTCAACCTCCACTGCAGAAGCAGAGTACATAGCTACAGGAAGCTGTGCTGCACAGGTACTATGGATGAGGTCTCAGCTTGCAGACTACAGACTTAAGTTTTCTAGGACAAACATATTTTGTGACAATACGTCTATAATGGCTATTTCTGAAAATCCTGTTTTTCACTCAAAGATCAAACACATTGATGTCAGACATCATTTTATCAGAGATCATGTGCGAAAAGGTCACATAAATTTGGAATATATTCCAACAGAAAAACAAATTGCAGACATTTTTACAAAACCCTTGGATGAAAATAAATTATCATGTTCAAAGAAGAGCTGGGCATGATAGATTTAAATGAATAAAATGGTCATGTAAACTTCTCTACTGCAGGTGTAGAGTACAGACGAGTAACTTTACTATACTGCTCTACTGCATGTGAAGATGTAGACGAGCAAACTACCTGAAAAGCAGACACTTAGTTTCTTTATATTCTTCTTTTTGAAGAGCTTTCTGAATTTCTTTTCCATGAGTGCGAGCTCTTCAGTCATGTTTTTGTCACTCGTAAACGAGATGTTGCAACTCTCCTCGTCTGCCATAGTCTTCAGGATCCTCTCCTGAGCTTTGAATGCTAGTGTCTTTTTTCTGACTTCATCTATCTGTCTTTTCTACTCCACCTCCAGATTGTAGGTGTGCAGAACACCATAGAGTTATGCCAAGGATATTTTGGCAAGGTCTCTTGACTCTCTAATGACGGTTGTCTTCGACTCCCAGACCTTCCCGAGAGATCTCATGAACTTAATGCTTGTCAAATTCTCTGATGGCATCCATTGGATCTGGCATTTTTTTAACATGAGGCCCATCTATGATAATGTCATACATTCTTTTGTTAATGTAATCCTGATGAGCCAGCATTCGAAGTTTCCAATGGTTGAATTTGTCGAAGGAGCAAGAAGATCGCTCTCCACTATTTGGACACTTTGGTAGCTTTGGAGGAGCCATGATTGAATCTTCACAAAAATAAACTGCTAGTAACTTCTTTGCAGACTGATATAAAAAGATATGACCTTTTTTTTTCAATAACTATTAAGCCTGGAAAGATAGGCTCTAATACCAATTGAAAGTCCCAGAAATAACCTAGAGGGGGGGGGGGGGTTGAATTGGTTATTTCAAAAAAAAATCACACAGTACAGTAAAGCTATGGGCTAGTCTGCACTGCCTGAGTCTGCTGTAGTATTGTGAAAGTTCTGCAATTGAGACTTTGGCTTTGTAAAGCTTGTCTCTTTGAACTTAAAGTTCTTTACTAAAAGTTCTAGAAGTGTTAACCAGTGCGGAAAAGTAAATGACACAGGATTTTTATACTGGTTTAGACATATGCTACCAACAAGTAACAGAAGCTTAGTCCAGTCTTCCCTTGGTCATGACCAGTGTAGTCAAGCCAAGAGGAGGTTCACTAGTTCTTGTTTCTGGTTTACAAGATTATCCTTTTACAACAAGATCTTACTTGCTAAAGGATCAAGAACCTAGACTTTGCAGTGCTCTGCTGTAGTTGTTGTTCTTCACTTGCAGACTAGTGAACCTTCTTCACAAATCCTGAATCTTAGATTCAGCTCATGCACAGCCAGTTTTCAAGGCCTTTCTTCTTTTGAAAGCTCTCAATTGATGTTCAACTTTTCTCAGACTCGTCAAACTTGTTCTTTGCGCTGTGAGTCCCCTTTTATAGGCTTAGGGAACCAGAACCCGTGACTGTACTATCTGATAGTGATAGCTTTGTTCTCTACTGTAGTAGGGTGACTTGGCTTCACGTTTTCTGATCCAGTACACATCACCTTTGCCTCAGCTTCTCATTTTTTACCCCTTCCTTGTTCCTTTCCATTCTAGCACAACTCATATTGCACCCAGCCTCATGAACCATGTCTATTGCACGCTTCTGCTGCATAACCTCTACTGCAGTCTTCTGCTGCAGCCTCTACTGCCAGCCTTCTGCTGCACCCTCGGCTACATGAGCTTTGCTGCACAGTCTTCATATTTAGCCTTTCTGTAACTTCATTTGCACCAAGTACTGCAGCTAGTCTGCTGCAACTCAGCTCCCACTCAATAACTTCCAGATCTCATCTGCTCAGCTTGCTGGTGTAGCCTCGTCTGCACCCAGCACTGCACTCAGTCTTTTGCAATTCAACTTGCATACTTACACTGCAATATGCCTCACTTCACTTTACTGCTGAAACTGGCCTTGAACACATGAGAACTCTGAGAACCTTTTGCTGTTGTATGTAATTGTTCTTTGGCCTGTGAATTTTTAGTCCCCTGTAGTGTACATTCCCTTTGCCAGGTCTGCTGCACTAGTCTGCTACACCCTGCTCCACTAGCGGTCTGTTGCACTCTACTGCATCTCTTGCGGCCCTAGTCTACAACTACCTAACTAATTATTACAGCCTAAGAATCTAATACATACATGATTTCTTCCTAAGTTTTGTTTATCAATTTATATACAATAGAGAGATTGCACATTCCTATCACATATCTATATCAATTCATAATTCTTAGTTTCGATGATTAATCCCTAAGCTGAGTGAAGTTATGAGAATCCTCCCTACATTAGTTTCCTATAGTTACAACTTAGTCAATCAGTCCAGTGCAAGTAGTTTAGTTACTTAGTTCTTTATAGTTCTTAATCATTAGTATGTAATTACTTTACAATTTAATTATAAATACCTCATATTTTTCGGTTTTAGGTTAAGTAATTAGGAATTCGAATTTGATCGTTAACAATTTTATTACCCTTCATATTTCTATTGAATTGACTCCTGCTCATTCTATCTGCATTAATATATTAAGTGGGGACGAATCTGTTGCGAAAACGACAATGCGCATCAATATGGGTAGTATTGGGTGGGTGATAGCCGTTTGTAGTAGTATCGAAATCCTTATCCTGTTAGATAGGATAAAGAATGACAAAGGGGGAGATGGGATTGCTAGTGAGGGGATTGAGGCTTTATCCCCCTAATAAAGATAACTAATCCAGGAATCATTTTGGTTACCAAACACAGGATTAACAAGATTGCTTATCCAATCCTGCTCTTATCCTGCATACCAAACGTGGCCCAAAAGTATAACAATAAGGGATATAGAAATGACTCAGTCCTATTATAAATCCCTTAAGTTCTGACTATATGTGTTTAAATAACAAATAGCTCATAGAACACTTTGCCCTCTGGAAAACATATGAGAAGAAAGCTTTCGATGCAACTCTCTTATTTTCTTCACCTCTGGACCATGCCTTTGCTCTGCCTAAAACAAAAGAAGAAACCCACAATATATACACCTATATTTCTCCCTTCCTTGCATATCCAATGGATACATCAAAGCATGAGACAAGGAAGTTCCATACAAACACAAAGCATGGCCCTTGCACTTGATGACAATCCAAGTAAGACAAATCTCTCACACAAGCCTCCCTTAGATAATGCCATTAGGAAATAAGAATAATTTGAGACACAATGTCAACAATTTCTCATTACCAATAATATCAAATGAGAATTATAAACACGTTATTCGATAATCCCTCATTAGACTCTCTTATCATGAAGACAATGTCGTATAACATTGTTTGAGATCATTTGTAATCGAACTTCTAATCACATGTCCGTGAGTCTGATCAAAATAAGATAAAACATACACCCTCCGTCCCATTAAAATTATGACGTATTAACTTGATACGATAATTTATATGTATGTTGAGTATTTATATTGGTGTGAAGTAGCTCAATCTCTTAAAAATGAGTTTCTCATTGCAAGAGTCTCAATTATTGTGAAATGCCAACACATAATGATACACCCTTAAATGGAGGAGAGGGTTGATGGGTCCATGGAAAAAAAAAGATGAAATTATGAAAACCAAGGGAAAAAAAAGAGAAATTTGATGGTTGAGAAGTTTCATTTGAAGATTCTCCATATTAGATGGCAAACTCATAGTATCATTGAAACCAATTTTAAAAATCTCTCTTTATAATTGAAATTTTGCAAGTGTGAGAATACTGGCGGAGCCTGCATATTTTTGGGTTCATTATAATATTAGTGCATAGCACGCTAGAATAGATGAGCTCAAGATATCCCACCTAGTCCTACTTTTGATCAATTTGTCTCCTTCTACATATGTGATGTGCCTACATCTTTATTATCGATCCTCATGTCATGCTAGTTAATTGTTTACCCATAAAATGATTCTTTCCTTCATTTTCTAGTTCTTATTAAAATCTACAGTATCTAATTTCATTTAAGTGTTTTCATTATCGGTTTTTTTTTTTTTGGTAAATCATAAATGTGTATCTAGAATTAAGATAATTTGTTTAGTTATAATTGATTAGGTTATAAAATCAATGCATTCTTTTAGTTCTCATGATATTCATTTTGATAGAATTATCTTGATATACTTCATTCGTTATCCTTGAAGTTATCTAAATACACTTTAGAAGTGTGCTAGAAAATCATCAAATTACAAACAAAAACAGATAACTTGTGTTTGGTTGAATGATTGATTAAATATATACATTAAGTCACACTCTCTTTCATTTGATTTAATATTATATGCTTTGAAATGTGAACGTACTTAACAAGTCTAATTCTTGCCCCTTTTGACTTTTGATCCTGACTCCATCACTGTATGAGAGTCTTCATATTTGACATTGTTGTGGATACTTTTGTCACTGTGAAAGAGAGAAAGAGGAGTGAAATTAAAAAATAAATAGGATGTGATGATGTCAAATATATGTTGATATTTTTATATGAAAAAATTTCTAAATAAAAAAACATTGTATTCCCTTCGTCACAAATTAATTGAAATGTTTTTCTATTTAGATCGTCCCAAATAAATACTCCATCCGTATTAATCGAAATATTTTGATCCGACACGAAAATTTATGTGTGTGTTGAATTTATATGGATTTTTTATAAAGAAAGATTTTTTTTATGATTGTAGAGTTGGCTGTAACAATTGAGAGAGGATTTAGTGGGTGTAGTGTATTCAATTTTTTTTATGTTGAAATGTTATCAAGAAAGGAAACGTTTCATTTATTTTGGGACGACCTAAAAAGAAAAATGTTTAAATTAATATGGGACGGAGGGAATGAAAAATTTTCTTATTTAGAAACTTTTTTCATATAAAATTTTAAAATATTTTTATTTTATATCATATCAATCTATTCCACCACAATTTCTCTCCTTTTTTTCTTTCTCGTCCTTCTCTCTCACATACTCACAAGAAAAAATAAATCATTATCTATTAATTCAATCACATAAATAGGGATACAAATAAGCTGAGCAGAGCCAAACATGACTTGGGCTCGGTTCGTTTATGTAAATAGTAGGCTCGAGTTTAGGTTCAACTTTAATTCGAGATTAATCGAATCAAGCCTATCAGTCTTGTAGTACATAGTAAGGTTTAGGTTTGGCTTGACTCGACTCATTTATTTACTCGAGGCTAATCGAGCTGAATTGAGCTCGAGTCGAATTGAGCCTTTTATGAACAAAGTATAATATCATTGAAATTTAAGAAAAAAATTATTATCAAAATCACAATTTAAAAGTTCAAATTGATAAAACTCACAATGAAAACAAAAAAGCTTGAATCGTAAACAAGTCTTTAATCGAGCCGACGCATGAACTTATAAATGAGTTACCTCGTATCTATCAAGCTTAGTCATGGATGATTCAAGATTGACTCATTTAATTTCACGAGTGTAATAAACTATGCTTGAGTCGAATTTAATAAATAATACTCGAATCGAATTTTTATCGAATTGAACTAGACAATTTTACAAATCAATTTTATTCATTTATAATCTTTGATATAAAATTTCGTGTCCGATTAAGACATTTAGTTCAATGTAGGAGGGTTGGGGTAATTTTTATTAGGCATCCAAAAAACAGTTTTAATACGGTATCGTGTGAGCCTTGTTGTTGACTTCTGAACTTCGCCAACAGACGCCCTTCACCTTCGACCTCCCGACTCCTCGCCGCCTCCTGCTGCTGCTGCTGCTCTCATCGTTGCTCTCGCGATTCTCTCTCTCAGGTAAAACCTCTCACTCGAATCCCTTATCATCATAGTTTTCGTTTTTGATTCTCCGATCTTTCCCTTTCAATTCTCACGATTGAATTCACTAGTTGCTGAATCGATTAGGGTTTACATTTTGGTGAATTCGAGCTTTTCTGTTGTTTTGTTCCCCTCGATGGAATGTTATGTCGCTGATTTTGGATGAAGATTTGAGGTCATTGTGAATTATTGTCTCCACATGATGAGGATCTATTGATCGAATTTCCTAGTTCTGTTGACTGATTTGTGTGAAGTCATGTTTCATCGTTGAGCGGCTGATGTGGAAGTTTAGCTCGAATGAAGTTGATTCGTACATCCGTTGCGATTGAAAAGTGCTCCTTATGGATTCAAATGGTTGTGTTGAAGAATATTAGTGTTATTGGAATGGTTGTTGTGGTAATATTGACGGATGAGTATCATCCGCAAGGCAAATGCCAATACGGTTGAGTTGAGTGTAGCAATTTTGAAACTCGGTTCGTTAACTTGTTTAGAAATTACAGGAATGTGAGTGCTTAGGGTTTGCCTTCTAGATTAATGAGTCAAACTTGCAGGGTACGAGGGTCTAGTTTTAGTAAAGGCTTTCTATAAGTTGAACTCGGGTGTTCAGTAAATTTGGAGGGGTACTAAACTAGTTGAGTTGAGGAATAGGGATGTGCATTTGAATCTGATCCGTCGGGATTGCACCTCTTCGTATGTGACGGAGCAGGGTTTTTTTCGTATTGAACGAGGCGGGACACGAATTGATCCGCTCTGTGAAAGTCACGGGGCGAAATGGGATGGTACGATGAAAATTCGCAGATTGTGCTGATCAAATTTGACCAACACAAAAAGTATTACTCCATATGTTTTATAATCTATGGTATAGATTTTGTACGTAACTTTTTTTGGTGTAAATTACCTATTGATGTTGTTTTTCAATCTTATTTATCAATCGGTGCTATCTATTTTTTTCTTTTAATTACCAATAAGTTATGTTTTAAATTTTTTGTATTGATCTCTCAAAGTGCCCTTTAGTTAGGAAATACCAAATATTTAATCACACACAACTAAAACCTTAATCAACCTCAATCTCCATAGCTTGCCGTCACTTCGTCACCCTCCCATCATCTTTCTTTCTCTCACCATTGTCATCGTCGCCGCCAACCATCTCCTCCTTGCCACTGCTACAATCAACCAAACACATTTGCAACAAAGCATATGGCTTTATGTGTTTTTGAACTACTTGTCTAAAGAAACTCGGACAAAGCAATTCGTGTTGATTGATCCGGGAAATCAGTGGTCATAACAGTTGATAAGTTCAACATGATGTGTCATTGTGATCTTCCTGCACAAGATCTACACTTGCTTGACCCACTCTTTTGTTGGTCTCTCAAGGATTCTTGGCTTAGAGAAAGCCATTGTCGTCAACCTTCTCGAAATTGAGATGAAGAGGATCAAAGATTTGTTGTATTACTGTCGATTTATGAAAAAAGTCTAGGACAAACGTCCTTTTACCACGAATGAGATGATCTAAAAGTCGGACACGATTGGGTAGAACTCTCGAGATGCATTGTTTACATACGGTGCGTCTTTGACTATGGTGGTGATATACTACGTGTGGTTTATATAGCACTATTTCTCATTGTAGGCACATTGTCAATAATAGTGCGTTTTTTTGAGGATTTTCGGTTGCGCACGGTATGTTGATGTGGGCGCACTGTTTGTTTTGGCTACGGCGACGACAACTAGGGCGGCGTTTGAGGTGGAAGGATTAGGGTTAGTGGTATGGTTTAGCCATAGTTATTGTAGCTTGATTTCAATTAATATATTTCCTTTCATAGTAAATAAGGGCAAAGTTAGTTTCAAAAAATTAGGTGATTAATTGGAAATTAAATAAATTGGGTAGCACTAGATGGTAAATAAGATTAAAAATTGACATCAATCAGTAATTCTCTCAACTTTTTTTGTTCCGAAGACTAAGTAACATTTAGTGTAATAATATTTTTTCATTGATGAAAAGGAATCTCAAATTATATATATGTATATAAATGTAACTTTCTTTCTTTTTTTTCTTTTTTTCTTTTTTTGAAGGAAAAATGAAATATATACTCCCTTTTTCTTATAAGGAAAAACATAATTTTGGTTAAATTTGGAGACTGCATTTCAACATCGACTACATTTCCCTGATTTGCAATTTCAACATGCGATTGCAATTAGGGCTGGATTGCATTTCACTGTTGACTTCGATTGTGATTTTAAATTTCAAATTGCTAATTGCTTTCGAGTAGGGCTCGATTGTTTTGATCGACCGTATCTCTTTGTCCTCATCATTTTGCATTTTTAGATTTGTTGTAGTCGATCTAGGGTTTATCGTTGTTCTTCCCCAATTTGTTGCAATTGTTGGTTGGCGATCACTTAAATCTCCTCTTATTTGATATAGCCATAGATTCGAATCGTCATAATTTGTCGCATTTGGTTTTTCGTTTTCCGAGATAGAATTGGATAATTTTTCGTTATTCTCACATTTTAAGTAGTTTATGTTTTCAATGTTATTGCATTCATGTTCCGTATTACATGTGATAATAAATACTCCATCCGTCCCAGATAAATTGCGACATATTACTAAATCGGGATGTCCCACATAAATTATAATTTTTTCTAATTTAGCTAGTTTTTTGTATCAAAAGGTTTAAAATACCCCTACTTAATTTCAAATCATCTTCTCCATCTTTATTTTTTTTCTTCTCTATCCACTCACAATTCTCACAGTTCCTTTTTCTACTTTGTCTTATTCTTTTTTCTACCCATTCATAATTACTATTTATCCACTCACTATTCCAACAAGGGTATAATAATAAAAAATAACAAAATCATTCCATTTCTTAATAATCGTATCAAGTCAACACATCCCAATATATCTGGGATGGAAGGAGTATAACATTAAAAAATTATATATTAATGAAGAGTGTTTAAAAATGACAGAGTGATGGAGTGGATTAACGGTTTACGGAGCGGATTTTAGTTAAACAGAGCGGATTGATAGAGTAATTGAGTAAAAACGGGGGTAGAAATCTGATTGAGTAAAAACGGAGCAGGGGAATTTTGATCAGTGAGAGCTCACTGAGTGGAGACGGGGGATAGAGTAGCATAAACGGAATAAGAACGGATTTCCCTCGCTCCGCTCCGAATCCGCTCCATGCCCACCCCTATATTAGGAACGAGTAAAAGAACAGGGCCATGGGGTCGAGTTTGAGTTTTTAGTCTTGATTGTCGAATCTTGTTGAGGTTGAGTTAGCCATAACAGAGCGATATGGGGGAGACCAAATTCTAGATTTTTTAGCACTATGTCTAGGTCATCAAGATTTCGATTGATTTTAAAGGGACGAATAGCTCGTGTTGTTTCATTAGTTCTTAGTTGATTTCCTTGATGTTTTGCTGAAGTTCCATGGATTTATATTTTCTTACCAAATGTTGAAGGCTCTCACCTAGAGTGAGGATACAACCGTACCATTGGGACTGATGAGTGTTTCGATTGAAAATTAAACATGTGAATCGAGCTACCTTGATTTTTTTAAAAATCAAGTCTGTCAAGCTTGTTCTATAGAATTGACAATGTTTTTACTCCATTGTCAAGCTGAAATCAACCATTGCACATGTTGCCAAATTCCTAGCCGAGATAACTATGAGTAAGAGAGAGACTTGGTATAACACTATAACCGTTGGATGATTGTTAGAGACCCACCTTTTTGTATGTCATTATAGTCCAAAAAAGAGTCTAGATCAAGTTTACAAGCACGTCCTGCATAATTCGTTTTTTATGCCACCTAATTCTCAAGGCGTGGAATTTGTTGGACCTCTCTGATTTTCATTCTGTTTTCATATATCTGATGTAGCTTTTTCCTTGCTTGGAACTTCTTATAAACGTGGATATGAAAGAGAAGAAGAGTACTTCATTGTTGCTGCGAATCTTGGTGAGCTGTGGAGCCCAGGTATTTTAGTGTACATTAAGCATATCGAACCTATATGTTTCATAATCTGATTTGTCCGATGACACTTTATTATGAAAATGTGTTCTCTCATATCAGTTCCATGTTTCCTTTAGGCTTCATGAGTACTTCCTTTGTTTTTCTAAGTGGATATACGAACTTATGTGCACTTTCTGTCAGTTCTGATTGATTTCGTTCCTGATCTGATAGCAGTAGTCATATGTTAGCTGTGTCATAAATCGTGACTTGTGATGTTGATATCAATTTTGTGAGCAAGACTACTCCTCACATCGCTTCTGTTGACCAATTGAGTTTGGAAAGGAAGATCTAACCACCAGGGTGACAGATTAGCAGAACATGTTACGAGGAGCTCATCTTGATTGGCAGTATCTGGGAAGAAGAATTTTAAGTCGCTCATAAGTCGTTCTAGGAAGCCACTGCATGTTTTTTATAGTTCAGGACAGTGGAGGGTTTCTCTAGCTTATAACTTGGACATGACTAGTATTCGTGATTAAGCTTGAACCGTGTCTCTATATCTCGTGTCACACTTGTGTGGATGCCAATGCTGATTTTTCAGGATGCATTTGTATCAATCCCAATGCTGCTTTTTCAGGATGCATAATGAACGTATATTGAGTAATTCAACTTTGACTATCTTCCCTTCAGGACCATTTCTACGACTTAGTTTAACATAGAATGTTTGACAGGGGAGTGCAGGATTAGGCGAATTGGTCAAGTTTTGCTTCATCTACTATTGACTTTTTTCTTTATTCATCTGCTTCTTCGTCGCAACGAGTTTTAATATCATAGTTCTGGTCCTCCAGGCTAAAGAGTATGGGGGTTGTGTTGCATCAAAGATTCCAGAAGTCGAGCATGATATGTGTCTCAAAGAATTTCTTGCTTTAAAGAACTGCATGCAGAATGTGGTATTCAACTGCGTTTTTCAACCAAATGCTGGTGCTCTGTTTTGCTTGCAGTTTTGCTTTGAAGTTCTTTATCGCTAATTTCCTTTAATATCATTCCTTTAAATTACAGATTAAAGGGAAGGCTTGATATCATAATCCTCATTGGTTCTCAGTGGTGCACGTGCTAGTATAACCTCAAAGCAGAAAGACCGTATACTATCGAGTCTTGAGCATCTAAGGGTTAGGCTTTTATCGGTTGCAGCTGAGGTAACTAAAACTAAACTCTTTCTTGCATATGTGAATTCTCTTTCCTTTATTTTTGTTCCTCCTTCACCTCGATCACCCCTTCCCTCTGGGATAGCTATTCTCATGTATGAATGTAAATAGCCCGTGATCATTCAATATTTTAATCCATACTGTGACAGATAAACTTGATTGAAGGTGATAGGGAAGGACGGTGAAATATGTTCGGTGAAGCATCAACTTCCCTGTCCAGTGCTGGCTCTGGTGGGTCAGGAGCTCCGTCACATGCCTTTATCAAGTACCCCCCTATGAGGTGTGACACCCCCGGGTCAAAAGGCCTGTTTTACGATGATGCAAATAAGTTATTACTGTCTCCTACCGCTGATCAGGTGAACCCAAGTTGTCGAATAAATAAATGATCTTGCTTCATATCCTATTTTTGAAGGGTCTTATTCTGATATTTTTTAGTGCATCCCCTTTAGGTTCTGTCATGGAAGGTTGCACCATTTATTCTCAATGCAATGCCTTCATCTGATCCAATAGCTGAAGGGCCTGTGTTGTCCATCCGTTACTCACTAGATGGGAAGATTTTGGCTATTCAGCGATCTAGCCATGAAATTCAATTCTGGAATAAGGAGACTCAGGAGACCTTCAGCCAGAGATGTCGGCCAGAGTCAGAGAGTATACTGGGGTTTTTTTGGACAGATTGCCTGAACTGTGATATCGTCTTTGTCAAAACCAGGTTAGTAGTTGGGATCAAGCTGTGCAGGAAATCAAATACAGAAGAATTCACTTTGTTGTTCTGAATTTCATGTTTTATTCTTCTTGTGGCTATGTGAAACTTCTTTGTTGATACTCTATGTTATTTATGTTGCTAGTTGCTTCTTCAAGTTGCAACTTACAATTGCTTGTTTAATGCATAGTTAAATTAAGTGTAACTAACCATTTATTTAACCCCAAAAAGGAAAAACACATCAATGTGTATTGCATGCATCATAGATTCCTTGAATAGTTAAAAGGTAATTGCTCGAGAAATGCTGACCAATGGTGCTTTGCTTCTATTCTATAAGAACTTCTTTGCTTTAGGTAAGCAGTTGAAACTTCCTATTCGGCGTCTGAGCTGACTCTCTCATAGTAGAAAGTGACTTTTTGAGTGCTTAAATCACATCCTTGATTCCTCTATTGCAAATTTCGCACTAATTAAATAAACAAAGCAGTTTTTAATTCTAACTTAGGCCGGGTACAAAGCTTTTCAATGTTTTTTGTTCATCCTAATTTGTGGGTCTGTCCTCTGGAAGTTCGGCAGATTTGTACTCAAAACTAAAAATATGGGGCATGGACTGTGTGTTATGAGTGTGAAGTTGCTGGGTCAGCTATATGTGTTATGAGTTTTGGGCATGTTGGTAGTAAAATTTTTACGGCAGTATACAAGGCACTCTCACATAAGAACAAGATGATGATGCAGCTGTTGCTTCTTTCTAAAATTTTGATGTGTATGTTCTATAGTAATAAATATGCAAATGTCCTATTTTTGCTGGAACTATAATAATTGTGCAAAGAGAGTAGAGAGATCTCAGAAAGCAGAGGGACCTCGATGAACATTTACCATTCAAATAAAATTGTCATGGTGAATCCGAAATATTATTAACCCTCATATTGTGTGACAACGAAATCACAGCTGGTCTGAAAGCATGTTGTGTGTGGAAAAAAATATTACTGCATACATGTGCACCGTGTGATGCTTATACGGTTTTTTTATTCATGCAGTGGTCTTGACTTGTTCTCTTATGATCCTGAGATGAGAAGACTGCGGTTGGTGGAGTCGAAGCGGTTGAATGTCACTTGGTATAGATACACACATGAAAGCCGTTTGGTTCTTCTTGCTTCTGGATCGCAATGCAAGACTATCACAGGTTTTCAGGTACGAGGATCATTATCTATGTGCCTTGCCTCTATCTGATTTTATTTGGTGTTGCTTTAACCTTGAACTCTTTTTGTTGAATAGTTTCTGTAATGAAGAGGAAAGGTTGAACCGCTTTTTTTACATAGCTTATTTAGAAACCTTTGCGTCAAAGTATATGGGATCCGTGCGTGTGCCTTTTCTCTTGTCTGCCTTCTTCGGAGGAAGGTGTTTGCTGGCTAGTATATATCTGAGTACTGGGCGTAATTATCCTGTTTACAGCAATCAGGAAGCTGACCGCAGAAAAATTCCTTTTTGATAAATGGCTGCATTTGAAACTGGCATGACAATGGAGATAATTGTAGTACACAATATTACTTGAGAGAAAGGAACTTTAGTTTCTTGTGATGGAACCTGTGGTAGTTTCAGTGAGATCTGTGAATCCAGATATGTTTTGGCACATCGATCTCTTTCCAATCCAGTTAGCACAGCTAGTGGAGCTCATATTCGAATTTCATTGCTTCTGTTATTTCCTTGCACAAAATTTCACATAATTAATTTCTTCCTGTTGTCCAAACTTTCATGTTTTACCTCGAAGTGTGGACATCTTTTGCTTCAATTTATAGAGTAATTTTGTTGGTTATTCGTTGTGTTATACGAGAAGGGTATCCTTTGTAAAAAGTCGCATGTTTTTCCCTCCAAATCCTTGCTAGACTGTTTTGGATCTTTGACCTCTTTATTTATTCTATGTTTGTTTAGCTTTCATCAGCTGGAGTTGTTCGCCTACCTAAGTTTGAGATGATGATGGCCAAGTCAGAGGCCAATAATAAGCCAGTATTGGCTGCTGAGGATATTCATATTATCACGGTGTAGGTTCCGCTTCCTTTGTGCCTACATCCAATTATATCCTTTCATACTGTATTGCAGGATCTGTTTTTGATTTTTCTGTGACTTTTGTTTCCAGATATGGGAGGATATACTGCTTGCAAGTTGATAGAGTTGCGATGCTCCTCCATTCTTATCGGTTTTATCGTGATGCAGTTGTGCCACAGGTACTTTCATGCGACCTTCCCTGCTGTTCTTTTGCTTGTTCAGTAGTTTTTTTTTTATATCCCAGACATTATTAATAGGCAGTATATTTCAAATTTTCTTCAAATGTATCAAGCCCTGTAACGACAATGTTAGACCCCTTCCTTTTCTCTTCAACTGCATATTAGGTGGTTATATTGCTTTTCGGTGGGGGATGCAGGATACAATATTTTGCTTCCTTCTCTTCTCTATTTTATTTTCCTTTTTGATTTAAAGAGTTATGAAGTAAAATAAAAACATTCTGTTCCCACTCTCAGGGCTCTTTGCCGATTTATTCGAGCAAGATTGCTGTTAGCGTGGTTGACAGTGTGCTGCTTGTTCATCAAGTTGATGCTAAAGTTGTCATACTGTACGACATATTTGCGGATTCCAGGGCACCAATATCTGCTCCTCTTCCCCTTCTTTTGCGGGATTACCCCCGATTTCAGAATGCGACTCTTGGACTTGCTGATAAAGATGCGAGTGTTGAGGCAAAAGAGGTTAATATTCGGGAACCAGTCCTTTACGGAGATGCCTGGACTTTCCTTGTCCCTGACCTAATATGTGATACTGTTAATGGACTTCTGTGGAAGGTCCATTTGGACTTGGAGGTGGGTTTATGGCCTTACGTTGTGTGATATAATTCGATCGAGTATTATGTCTAACATGCATTTTCCTCCTGCAGGCTATATCTGCAAGTAGCTCAGAAGTTTCATCAGTTCTAGAATTCCTGCAAAGGAGGAAGCTAGAAGCCATGAAGGTCATATTGTTTATTTTTTCTGCAACTGTTGACCCTTTCTTAAAAGATTAATAGACCAAATCTGATCCTAAGACAAAAAATTTGGATCAATAGAAAATTAGATCCTAAGAGTAAAAAAAAAATCTTAAACGACTTGGAAAAGAAAGTATTTAGGTATCGTAAGATGTCCTAAGTGCCTAAATTATATCCAAACAACAATAACAATTTATTTTCCTATGAGGGGTCAACAACATGAAAATGGCGTCACAATCTGTCTCTATATCTGTGGTGTATTCAAGTCCTTTGCTGATTGCTCGTGCGCCATGCCTTCGGTAGTGATACCATTCTTTTTGCTTTGTACAGGCAAAACAATTGTGCTTGACCATAACAAGGACGATTATATTGGAGCGTAGGCCTGTTTCTATTGTTTCTAAGGCATTGGATGTACTGATCACATCATATTCCCTTGCATTAAAGAATGGTAGCTATCTTAAGGGTATTAAATCTGATAAGGCTTCTGCATCCAGCGATTCACATATCAGGAGTTCAAGGATTCCTGTTGATGAATCATTTGATGCTGTTCCACGAGGGAAATCTGTGAGAACTGAATTTTACACTGAAGTGGGTCCTGCTGTCCAATCCTCTATATATTCTAGTTCCGACTCAGAGGAGGAAGAGGTTAGTTTTGAATGTTCATGGTGATTTTCATTCTGTCGGTGGCTCTGCCAGGAATGATATTCTAATTGGTGCTCATTGCGTTGTTTCAAATGTTCAGCTGTCTCATGTGCCTGGCTACAGTGGTGCCCCGCTGGATGCTAATGTTCCTGATCAGCAGGAATCTCAGATTAGTTCATCAGCCATTGCACCAGATGACATTTATTGCCATGTATTGGCTCCTGTGGATGATGAAATGCTTGGGGACCCTGCATACTTGGTTGCTATACTTGTCGAGTTTATTCGCAGGTATGCTGCTTTCTGCTTGGCCTTATTCATTGCTTTCTTCTCAAACTAAAAGTAGAGAAGTACTAGTACCTATGGTGCTGCATAGAAGTACTAGAGCCCCTCATGAATGTAAATGTCTCTTGTATTCTTCTCAAAATCTACATTACCACTTAGTATTATTATATTCTTCACCCTCTCATATCCATAGTTATTAAGGCGTCAAAGCGACAAGGTGAGTCGAGGGATCCAGAAACGCCTAGGCGACTAGACGGGTTAAGGCGATAAGGCGACCATACAAACCAACTATGCAAATTTATACATCAATTGCATATAAATTATGCAATTATGGCTTATATATGTTGAAATATTTTATATATAATATAATACTATTATCATATGATTTTAAAAGCAAATACTATCTGTGTAAATAGGATAAGATTTATGACATTTTAAAAAGAAAACATCTAATCAAATATGTTGATATAATCGTCGAATATGTTTTGAAATAATATTGAATTATAAAAAAAACTTATGGTATTTTTCAAACAAAATCATATCTTGTGTTTCAAATTTACAATTGTGAAGTTCACGTTACTTATCTCTCTGTTTTTAATATTTTTTTTTTCTTAACAAAGCTTTAGAAAAAACAAAAGCAAAAACCTTAATCCCTTGCTTTCAAGGCATCCCAAGGCACTACCTAGGCGGCCAAGGCGACGTCTAGTCAGGGCGAGAGCAAGGCGAACAAGATTTTGAGCGCCTAGGCGACGGCTTGACAACTATGTTCATATCTTCAATGTATTGGTTTCGGGTAGATGATGACTTTCTTTTCTTGTATTGAACATCGCCAATATCAAAAGCTGTAGTGACAAAAGCTGGAATGCCCCCTAACAGTTGAAATATTTTTGCACCAGTAACGTTTTTCCAGATCATTTTTATGCGACAGTGGGCTTTTGACAGACTATTTGGGACCTTCTGTTTGCAGTCTATATCAGCAATAGTCCTCATTCAGCATTCAACAAAATCTAATTGGATAGTGCATGAGCGATCACATCCACCTTCTATCTGCGTAAAAGCTGTTCTGCAGTAATACAGAAGTCTTGATATTAGATGAGTTGAGTCTTGATAGTACCATACATGTTTCAAAAAGAACGTTTACATGGCTTCTTGAGGCTTAATAAGCAAAATCCGTGATGGAACCACCTATGGATCCCTCTTATTCTTGATCCTGATATTATTTCTCTCTTTGTCCTTGCTGCTATCTCAGTGCCTGTCTGGAGAGGATTAAAGTTTATCCCAATATTCATGTCCTGATGGTGCAACTTCTGGTACGGAGTGACCGTTATGCAGAACTGGGTTCTTTTGTCATCAACAAGGCATGTTTCTCGGCCAGCTAATTTGGATGTGTTCTTGACTTCTTTTGTGCGATAATTCAGTGAAATGTTTGCTTGCTGCAGATTATAGAACCTTCAAAAGAAGTTGCATATCAACTCCTTGAATCTGGTCGTCAGAACTCGCGCACAAGGAAGCTTGGCATTGACATGCTCAGGCAGCTAGCATTGCATCATGACTACATACTGTCACTAGTGCAAGATGGTTACTATCTGGAAGCTCTGCGTTATGCCCGTAAACAGAAGGTGTGCTATCTATTATTTTCCCTTCTAGTGTTATTGTAAATTTTACTAATAGTTTATGTCATTGGATGGAGTTGGCTACTCGGGTACAATCTTATATCCATGAACAAAGGTCAATCAGCTTTTTTTGCGGAGACAACCCTTGCCTTTGTGAGATTTGAATCGTTAGGATGGATTAAGTATCCAACCTAGATTGGTTTTATACAATACTTCTGTGCTTCCTGTTAGGATCAGGAGAAACCAGCCAAGTTGTAGCTTGCTTGCTCGCATGCATTGATTCATTTCCAGAATTTCCTGCTACTTAAAATGGGTTGATTGGTTTTATGAAGTTTCCGAATATCTTGTCTAAGAAGTCTCTGACATGTTACATTTCCAGGTCACTGGTATCCGTCCTTCATTGTTTCTCGAAGCGGCGTACTCATCCAACGACCCTCAGCACCTGGCTGCAGTCCTTAGATTCTTGTCAGACTTCATCCCCAGCTTCAAAAGCAGATCGGACTATGCTGCCTACTGTCGCATTCTAAGCGACACAACTACTTCCATTGCTGCCTAAAGCTTCACGGATGATGATTGAGGGACAACCCTTTGTGGCTTTGCTTTTACGGAACCATGGTGTGCTGATAAGCTTAAAGGGAATCATGGCGATGAGCTTTCCTTTTATCTGAAGTTCTTGCGCCAGTGTGAAGCATCATGGTTAGCATCAGACGAAGCTAAGGGTACACTATGTTTATATTGAGATTGTATCTCATCAACTGGATGATCAAGGTTTCAATTTGACGACAACATGTTTTCATTTTATTGAAAGGTAGTCTTTTGTTACTCCCTCTATCTCAATTAACATTTTCTTTCTCGGGTCGTTACAAAGTAAATGAAACGTTTTCTTATTTGAAAATTAAGAATTCAGACGACAAACCATCAGATGTATGTCAGGGTTTTAACGGGATCTGTAAAATTTTAATGGACAATCAAGTAATTTCGATTCATTTAAATCAAAAGAAATTCATATGAAAACTTTTAAAATTGAAACAATCTTATATAAAATATCTTACAAATTTTTAAATTTTAATTTATTTGAATAAAAAAAATAAATATAATAATGACATACAAAATCTTTCATAAAAAATTATTCATATAAAAAAATCATAACAATCATATATATAAAATAGTAAATGACCTAAACATATAAAAATCTAAAAATATTCATAAAAACATACACACGAAAAAAGAATTTCCTAAACATATAATTTGATCATTTTTTCCTCTCTCCCTCCTCCTTTTCAACCCACGCCACTATGCCACCGTCCTCATCGTCGTCACTAACGCCACTGCCGATCCGCTACACCACACCGTCATGACCTTCTCCCCTCGCCGTCACTACTCCCCTCATCGTTGTCGTTGCAAACCATCATTGACCACATCGGAATCCACGCATCCACCCTCGTCTCCTAATTTTTTTACTATCGTCACCCAATCCCCTATCAAATACATATGGATTTGCACCATCATAACGAGCATCAAGTTTGAATTACAGGGATAGAAGCACAAGTACATCAGAGCTATTCAACTCTTGACCGACAATACTATTATAATCGTGAGTTGGAGGGGCTTCAGCGTAGCAGTACACTTTCAACCTCCATCAAGGGATGTTGAGCTTGGTTGATACAATACGAATCATTGGATCAGATTTTCCACCTCCATCAAAGATATGTGACGGTGTGTTCTTGAATCATGAAATGTAGATGATGTGTTTTTTGTTTTGATGGAATTGATCGCAATATCTAGATCTCATGAATGTTTGTCTGAAAAATTGATAACAGTGAGAAGAATTGTAACTGACATGAGAATGTATGCATACAAGGTGTACAACAAAATGGCACATCAAAAATTTTCATGTTATTGAGTATCGTTTTATTTACAAAAGACTCATATTAATATTGTGATTCATATTATTATTATTTGGGTGTTTTTTTTTATCAAATTTTCTTTGATTTTTTTTATTTTTAATAGTCACTTTAATTATTTCGTATAAACCTGTTACTCTGTTTCAATATAACACGGACGCTCTGTTTTTTAAAAAACAGACACTCTATTTTTTAAAACATATGCGCTCTATTTCAAAATAACACAGGCGCTCTATTTCTGAAAAAACACAAGTGCTTTGTTTGAAAATAACGCATGCGCTCTATTTTTGAAAAAACACAAACGCTCTATTTCAAAATAACATAGACGGTCGATTTTTAAAACAACACGGGCGCTCTGTTTCTCAAAACACAGACGCTCTGTTTCAAAAT
Organism: Drosera spatulata; assembly: GCA_035668315.1. NCBI lineage: Eukaryota > Viridiplantae > Streptophyta > Magnoliopsida > Caryophyllales > Droseraceae > Drosera > Drosera spatulata. The sequence goes on along the minus strand of JAOVYX010015847.1, from coordinate 2,895 downwards.
AACACAGACGCTCTGTTTTCGAAAAAACACAAGCGTTTTGTTTCTTAAAATACAGATGCTTTGTTTTTAAAAACATAGACACTCTGTTTCAAAATAAATTCGACATGATTAAAGGAGATGTTGTCCACTTATAAACATATAAATTAACAATAGTATGTGAAAGAAAGACATGGTTAATCGACATGTTCATTAATGTGCATCATTTTCTTTGTTTCCTAATGCAAATTAAGCCAGATAGAAATGCTGATGAAACACCTTAACCCAGCAGCAATATGAGAGCACTTATTCGATGGAAACTCATACAGAACAAGTTCGGATTTCGAAGAATTCGCCGTTTCGAAACACCAATAGCATGCCTGTTGTCCTCATCATCAAGCTCTCGCCACCGTCATTAACCATCGGCAGAGCTGCGTCGCCAACCCTTGTCATCGACGACCACCGTGGCATCGTTTCCAGTGGAGGCGTGCTGCCTGACCTTGATTACCCCTGGATTGTGCCATTATACACCTCTCACGTGATCCATCCCGCACCACCATGCACGAAATGCCGTCATCCCACCCACGATTCCAATCGTCAACACTTGCGCAGACCACTAGGGAATCGGATCCAGTCCGTCATCGTTGTCAGAGACGGAGATGATGAGGTCAGTGACGGATGGGAGGATTCATTGGTTACTGGTGATGTGCACGATTGTTATTTTTGATTTTGTATGTATTTGGAATTAAGATTCTGTATGTATTTTTTTGAGAGTTTTTTCAACTTTTTATATTTTTAGATAATTTTTTCGTATATAAAATCACCATTCCACATAATACGATAATACTTTATTTATAATAATGATAAAATTATAGTTAATCTTATCTGCTACTCCCTCCGTCCAAAAAAGATTGCATTATTTTGACCGGATACGTATGACTATAGAAGGTTTGACGAGTGTTGTGGGACGATCAAACATCATTTTTTGAGAAAATATCGTAATACATTGATAATAGTAAACGTGGCGTACTATAACCGTGGGTCAATTTAAAATTTAAATCGTATCGTTTAGATGAGTAACGAATCTCTTCAAATTACGTGTTGAATAGTGCAGGGAGAGAAAAACGTAATAATAACTATGGGATGGAGATAGTATAATATATACTAAAATATTATATCATATATTTTTCATAATACTAGAATCTAAATAACATATAAAGTTTATTTTTATCTGATTTTAAAATTAAACTCCCACCTTCCCATAAAAAAAACTAAACAGCTTGAATAATTATATTCCGATATACTCTGTCTTATTGTTTAAACCGATTTTAGGCTATAATTTTATCTGTGTTTTTAAAATCAAAATAATAATTGATATTGAGGATTAATATAAACAATACACGTAAATCGTAAAACATAAATCAAATTATCAAAAAATATTAAAATGAATAAGAAAATGAGTTTAATATAAAATGATATAAATAAATATATTTATTCACTATTAATATTATTTATTTTATTCTTCGCGTGTACCACACGGATTAATATTCTAGTTTTATATAAATTTTTTTTGTTTTCTTTCCCACTTCTTTTTTCACACATTTATAAAAATATCATTATCTATTAAATTTAATATAAATAAATTTTTTATCGAATTTAAAATATTTAATATCGATGATGACCGTCTCCATCCATGCAATAACGTTGCTGCTTTACTAATGACAAAGAATGACGAGGGAGCGTACTTTTCAATGTTTGTATTAATCAGCTCGATGATGACATTGATGTAACCACTTGATACCCTAATGATCCTGATTAATGATCCTGCTTCGAATTGAAGTGGGAATGGGTCCACTTGTTCTTTTTTGCTTGGTGATAAATTCGAAGGACTGTACGGTAGGGTGATGATCTGGTTCTATTCTTTTCTCTTTTTTATTGTATTATTTATTATTTTTTTCGTTTCAGATAAATAATGATTTGTTGATTTGATAGAAATATTAAAAAATATTTTTACTTTGTGATTTTTTATCTTGATATAAGAATGGATGAAAAAAAAAAATAATAAAAGAGAAGATAATGTAATTTAAAGTGGGGATCGTTTGGGTTTTTTTAACATTCTAAAATTGTCTAATATAAAAGTGTTTTAATTCATATGGGACATTTATTTTTAATAATATATCGTAATTTATCTGGGATTGATGGAGTGTTATTATTTTTTTTCCCGATAAACTACCTGTTGTAAGAGTTCTTTTAGTGATAAGCCCGTTTTTCTCTTAACCATATTGAAAGTATTTTACTGAATTTGATGAATCAAAGGATTACTAAAATGTGTGATCAAGTGTGTTTAAAATAAATAGATATTCTGTCAAACACTGGATATCAGACTGCCACAATCAGAATGGTAAATGCTTTGGGTAGAATGGCTGTTATAAAATCAGATTAGTCTTTAGAGAAAGTTCTGGACAAAATTGGCGGTCTGACAACAGATAAGACTTGTAGGTTTTTATGGTGATCATGTCTGAGACAGTGAAGTTGTGAGTATCGGCTCACTTGTGATTAGATCGATTCTCAGAGTAATTCAAAAAGGTTTACAGACAGTCAGCAACAGATCAGTCGGGTTGAATCAGACTTCTAGAGAATATCTGCTCAGACGATTATCTTCTATTGAAGACTTTGTCAAAGTTAAAAAACATAAGTCATATGACTTCTTGAAAAAAAAATTGGGGGTTGATTGGAAATGTAACGCCCCGAAATCCGGAATACCCGACACGTGACGTTATATCGTCATAAACCCAGTCCATGACAAGGCTAAACAAACCAAATGGTTTTGTAGGTATAGAAGCTAAGGAAGCTACCTAGACGATACAAATCATAAATCCAAATAATGATATGTAATCCCGAATACATTATAATGTCTCA
>JAOVYX010015846.1:779-26466 GCA_035668315.1 Drosera spatulata | reverse complement strand
TTCATCTCGGCGGCTTCCTTCTCGAACCTTTCAATGACACGCTTGTCGATACCACCAAGCTTGTAGATCAAGTGTCCCGTGGTAGTGGACTTCCCGGAGTCGACATGGCCAATGACCACAATGTTAATGTGAACCTTTTCCTTACCCATGTTGGATTCTTAGCAGAAAACTGCAACACAAACATAAAGACTATTAGGGAAATAATTCAATCAACAAGAAGTTGTAGTAGAATCCCAATACTATTTGGCATCTAAAAAAATGATCACAGAGAGAAAAAAATGAGAAAAGAAAGAAAAGTAAGGCAAAAAAGGAAAAAGGGAACAACAATATGAACAACTACTCCACTAATGCACAAAGTATCTAGAAATCGAACAGAGTTGTCAATAAACAATAGGAAGAGAGTGGGTTCTCAACAGACCAAATTGGCAATGACAATGGAATAAGCTGAAAAGAGTATAAAAGACATGCTTGACATGCTATATAAAGTGCTGAGTGTAACATCACAACATGCTATGGACCTAATCCTATAATACTTGATCATCAAACAGGCAATAGACGCAACGATTGACAGTGGCTTTGATAATTGGCCTCAAATAGAGTGCCCTTTCATACATCAACCCCAACAATACTGATATAGAAAATCAGGAATATAAGGAAAAACAAGGAAACCCACATTCACCAAATTTAGAGAACGACAATTAGAGTCCTGAGTCTTAAACCTCTTTTCGTACAGACCCAAAAATCAGAAAGGGAAGTATCACTGATTTTAACCCGCAAAGCATCAAGCAAAATTGTTTGAAAATTATAAATTATTTAACTAATGCCCATCCTGTAACAGTTCCTAAACAATACCCACAACATCAATACCATAGTGTTTGAAACCCACCATTAATATCATTAATGCCAATTAAAATATCAATCATCACGGACATAGTAATATCAATATCATAATGCAACGATCTCATTTAAAACAAATAGACCTCTGACAAAACGCAAGGAATCATTCGACCCGCCATTCGGATAAATCGAAATCAGCATACGAAACACGATCCGTACATCCAAAGTCTATACATGCACAGCTCAAACAGACGTCAACAAAAATTAATCGATGAACAACAACCACAACACCGTCTCAAACTGATCTAGTGAATCAATAGAAAACAAAACCAATGATCAAGTTTACTCGACTTCATCGTTAGAAATAACAACCATAGTTAAAACTCATACCCAAACACAGATCCAAGTGCATAATTCGATTCAAACTCTAAATCACACAAAGAGAGAGGATGAGAAGAGGAAAATCGGACCTGAGAGGAGACTCGATTGAACCCTAGTCGCAGAGGAGGCGAAATGAGCAAAATGAGAGTGACAAGAAAACAACTAGGGTAGCAAGAGAGGATTTATAGAGGTGGATCTATGTTCTGACGAAAATACCCTTCCGTTGGAGCATTTCTGAGAAATTGGTTATTTGAGAAAATAAATACAAGTGGGCTAGTGACGTTCTATGGTGCAGAAGTCAATTCAGATTCTTTCACCTAAAAAGTAGTCGGGGAAAGAAACATTCGTTGCTTGGGCACCAAGGACGTGAGGAAAACCCTATTCCAAAAAATAAAATAAAAATGACTTGAGAATTTTTTTAATAAATAAAAGCTTTTGAATGATTGAGATTTGGGTATTTGTCGAAAAAAGTGGTACACTCCACTCTCCCGCAGTATATGTTGAAACATTAATGATAATATAAACGCATCAATTAATAAAATAAATCATAAAAAAATAAAACATAAAACAAAAATGATCAAGGAACGAAATTAGCGATGATGATCTCAAATAGATTCCTATAAATATTAAACCGGATGTATGAAGATTATATTTAGAATAAGACGAAACCTCATAATAAAAACATAAACATCACAATCGTCATCTAACGCCATAGTCACAAAGAAAAAATAGCAACGAACATAGAACCATTGGATGAACATAATCCCACAAACTTGACTTCATTGCTTAAGGTGTTATTCGGTCATTATCCGGAGTAAGGATCCCGATCCAAACCATCTCTAAGAATACAATAATAGGATTGAGGGAAGAATCAAATTTTGATCAAAAAGTTAGGCTAAAAGATCACTTTTGTTCTTCTTGAGATTATGATTATGAATGTATGTATCTCCTCCTACCATCTCATTGCCCCCTTTTATAGCCAAAGGAGATTGGAAGTGAAAAGACACACATTAAACAACATTCATCAAGATGAAAGATGAATAGTTGTAATTCACCATCATCATGACACATTATAAGGATATATCATGATCATACATCATGATGAGTGTAATGTGTTGTAATAAAATCAAATGAACTCAATGTGTCTCGTAAATTAGAAGAATCACCCTATCGATATACACACGCTACAAATGCACACACAAATTTTGTTATACTCAATAAATCTCTTCGAGAGAATTTTTTCAATACATTGGAAGAAGAAGCATTGTTCCTTTTATACAGAAATGAGATTTGACATTTGCCGAGTATATTCCATTGCTATTTGTGAGTGGAGCATCTTTTGTTCCTTTTGTGAGTGAAGTATTGTGAGTGGATTTATCATCCATCCCACTTACAATATTTAGCATTCCCCCTTGGATAACAAGACCTATATATTACTTATATGAGATTATGGGAATGTAACTGCCTCGTTAAAATTTTGTCAGGAAAAATTCATTGGGATAAAAACCTGATCGAAGGAAAAAAAATACAGTCCCCCCTCAATAGTAGCTCACTTCACTGAGATGTCTTCAACCAGAAGATCTTTGATTCGTCGAATACCGATCTTATGTTTGAGTACTTCAAAAATTGTCTTGGGAAGTGCCTTTGTGAATAGATCTACCAATTTCGCACTGGATCGAATTTGTTGGATATTTATATCTCCATTCTTTTGAAGGTCATGTGCAAAGAAAAATTTTGAAGATATATGTTTAGTTCTATCATCTTTAATGTACCCTTCTTTGAGCTACACAATGCATGCTGCATTATCTTCGTATATTGCAGTAGGGTTATCTTTAATTGAAAATAATGCACATGAACTTTGAATGTGATAGATCATAGACCGAAGGCAAACACATTCTCGACTTGCTTCATGAATAGCAAGTAGTTCGGAATGATTTAAAGATGTAGCAGTTAATGTCTGTTTTGTGGATTTTAACGAAATTATCGCATCATTATAGGTAAATAAATACCCAGTGTGCGATCTTGCTATATGGGGATTAGACAAATATCCTGCATATCCAATGAGATGTGATTTTGTCTCTCTTGAATAATATAAACCCATATCTATAGTTCCACGAAGATAACGTAATATTTGCTTTGTTCCATTCCAATGTCTTTTAGTTGGTGAAGAACTGAATTTTTTGCTAATAAATTGACAGCAAAGGCAATATCAGGCCTTGTACAATTAGCAAGGTACATTAGTGCACCAATAGCAGTGAGATATGGAACTTCTGGTCCAAGTAACTCTTCTCCATCTTCTTGTGGTCGGAATGGATCCTTTTTCACTTCAAGTGATCGGACAATCATTGGGATACTTAAAGAGCGAGCTTCATTCATATAAAAATGACATAAGACTTTTTCTGTATATGTCGATTGATGGACAAAAATTCCAGTGGACAAATGCTCAATCTGTATGCCTAGACAGAATTTCGTTTTACCAAGATCTTTCATTTCAAATTCTCTTTTTAAGTAATCGCCGGTTTGTATGATCTCTTCTAAAGTACCAACGATATTTAAATCGTCTACATATACAGCAATTATAATAAAACCAGAATTGGTTTTCTTGGTAAAAACACGAGGACATATCTTGTCATTTATATATCCTTCTTTTAACAAGTACTCACTAAGACGATTATACCACATTCGTCCAGATTATTTTAATCCATACAACGATCGTTGTAATTTAATTGAGTACAGGTTCCGTGGTTGTGTATCACTTGACATCTTAAATCCTTCAGAGATTCTCATATATATGTTAGTGTCTAATGATCCATATAAATATGCTGTCATAATATCCATAAGACGCATATCATATCCTTCTCTAGCAACCATGCTAATTAAGAAGCGGAACGTTATTCCGTCCATCACAAGAGAATAGGTTTCATTATAATCACAGCCTGGTATCTGTGAAAAACCTTGAGCAACCAAGCGTGCTTTATATCTCATAATTTCTTCTTTCTCATTTTGTTTTGGAACGAAAACCCACTTATATCCAACCGGTTTGATATTTTGTGGTGTCTAGAGTACTAGTCCAAACATTTCACGTTTAGCCAAAGAACCCAATTCTGCTTGAATTGCATCCTTTCAATTTGGTCAATCATTTCTTTGTCAACATTGATCCACACTACGTGGTACTGGATTCTCATTTGGATTCATGATATTTAATGCCACATTATAGACAAAAATATCATCTATCCTGATTTCATTTTTGTCCCACACAATATGCGTATTAGCATAATTAATCGAGATTTCTTCATTTGTAAGTGATTGTTTCTCGATAGTATCCTCATTAGCATCATTAGTTATTATCTTTTCATCAATCACCTTTATACATTTATTCATTGGTATGATTTCTTTGAGAACATCATTACCTTTCGATTTTCTTTTACGAGGAACTGTATCTTTCGCACCAACAGGTCTACCACGCTTCCGACGAGGTTTACACTCTTCTAGAGTGTTGTCAGTATTGGATTCATTTCATATTGGAATTCTGGCAGGAGCATTTGCAGCTGGTATATAAGATTTAACTATCCTTTTTGAATTAGTAAATGAGTCAGACATTTCATTTGCGATACTCTGTAAATGAATAATCCTTTGAACTTCATGTTTAGATTGACTAGTACGAGAATCATTAGAGGACAATAATGATGATTCCATGATATTTCATCCCAAATTTTTGGTGAAATATGTGCTCCTTCTCTTTCCTTTTCTCCCCCTAATTTTGTGAATTCATTTTCATTAAAATGACAATCTGCAAATCTTGTAGTGAACACATCCCCTGTTAATGGTTCGAGATATCGTATTATTGAGGGAGAATCAAAACCAACGTATATCTCAAGTTTATGTCGGGGACCCATCTTTGTTCGTTGGGGTGGTGCGATTGGAATATATACAATATACCCAAAAACTCGTAAATGTGAAATATTTGGTTCTTAACCAAATACGAGCTGTAATGGTGAATACTTGTGGTAGGATGCAGGCCTAACACGTATCAATGCTGCAGCATGAAGTATTGCATGCCCCCAAGCTGTAGTATATAATTTGTTTTTCATAAGCAATGTTCTTCCAATTAACTGGAGTCTTTTAATTAAAGATTCAGCTAAACAATTTTGTGTATGAACATGAGCTACAGAGTGTTCAACAGTAATACCAATTGACATACAATATTCATTAAATGCTTTTGACGTAAATTCTCCAGTATTATCAAGACGAATTGTCTTTATTGGATGATATGGAAAATATGCTCGTAATTTAATAATTTGAGCCAATAACCTTGAAAAAGCTACATTTCTTATAGAAAGAAGGTAAACTTGTGACTATCTAGTTGATGCATCAATCAATACCATAAGGTATCTGAATGGTCCACTTGCAGGGTGGATAGGTCCACATATGTCACCTTGAATTCTTTCTAAAAATATTGGAGTCTCAACATTAATCTTTACGGGGGATGGTCTTATAATTAATTTTCCCAATGAACATGTTGCGTATGATAGAATTCTTTGATTCTTTAACTGCTGCCCGTTTGAATTTTCAATAATGCGGCGCATTATGTTGGTTCCTGGATGACCAAGTCGTTCATGCGAAATCATTAAGGCATTATTGTTAGCGAACTTCTAGTTCTCAGTAATATACGACTCAATTGTTCTAATAATTGTATGATGTAATCCAAAAAAAAAAAAGTGTTGGGAGTTTTTCTAGTATATGCTTCTGGCATGATACTATTGAAGTAATATAAAGATATTCCTTATCTTGTTCGCTCCTTGTTTCCACATGGAAACCATTTAATCGTATATCCTTAAAACTCAATAAGTTTCGTTTAGATTTTTGAGGAATAAAAAGCATCTTTTATAAGAAATTTAGTACCATTTGAAAGTACTAATTTTGCTATTTCAGATCCCTCAATTAAGTATACGCTTCCAGCGATTGTGCAAACATTATCTTTTACTAATGTTAAATGAGTGAAATATCTTTTATTTTGGAGAATAGTATGAGTCGTGGCACAATCCGCTATGCATGTATCTTTTTCTCCCATTTGTAATTATCTGTAAATATTTTGAATAAACACACAAACCTTATATTCAATTCAAACAGAAATACATGATTTTTATTCCTATAAATAAATACACATACAAGAAGGAATAAGATAAATAAATTAAAATTACATATAACTAATCCAGATCATCCTCTTCTCGAAGATGCATGCTTGACTGGATAAAATCCGATACATCCAGATGAGTTGTATCTTTTGACACTGTATCTTCTGGCAGTGTTTGATTCTAGATAACATTGTCTGGGGTTGCTGTTTTTTGGATAGCAAGATTGATCTCAACTTGTTTACCCTTTCCTTGGGATTATTGATATAAATCCACTAAATATTTTGGTGTTCGACAAGTCCTCGACCAATGTCCTTTCCCACCACATCGATAACATTCATCTTCATGATGCTTTTGTTGATTATGGATCTCAGGATTAACCCATGTATTTTTCCGCTTTTCTTCTATCTTATTTGGTCCCGAATTATTACGGGGGGTAAGGTAGTTACCTTGTCCACGGCCACGGCCAGGACCTCGGCTACGGCCTTGTCCTTGTCCGCGTCCACAAGAAGAGTTAACATTACCTTTAGGGTATGTTACAAATGCTTCAGGCACGGGGGCAGATCCATTGGGACGAATTCTATGTTGCTGTAACAGCAGTTCATTATGTTGTTCAGCAACAAGCAAATAGGTTATCAAATCACAAATTTTTTTAAAACCCATTGTGCGATATTGTGCCTGTAAGGTAATGTTTGATGGATGGAAAGTGGTATTTGTCTTTTCGAGCATATCTTCATCTGTTATCTTGTCACCGTATAATCTCAGTTTTGAAGTAATTCTGAATACCTCAGAATTATATTCTGAAATACTTTTGAAATCTTACAACCTGAGATTTTGCCATTCGCTTTGGGTGATTGGTAGTATTACAGTTCTATGATGGTCATATCTTGCTTTTAAATTGTTCCATAATATTAGAGGTTCTTCTTTCTCTAAATATTCAAACTTTAGATTTTCATGGAGATGATGACGTAGAAAAATCAACGCTTTTGCTTTGTCCTGCTGGGACGTTTCATTTTCATCTTTTATGGTGTCACTGAGTCCTTTCGCGATAAGGTGCAACTTAGCCTCCAAGACCCATGTCAAATAATTATTCCCTGATATGTCAAGAGTAGCAATCTCCAGATTGATAAGTTTGGCCATTCTGAAAATATAATCATAATTAGTAGATTATAAAAATTACTAAATTTCTTAATGAATATTATTTTTTCAAATACATAAATAGTGTTTTTCAGACTATGTGAATAGTGTTTTTCAGACTTCGTGAACAGTGTATTTTCAGACTATGAACTGTTCATTTTCAGACTATGAACAGTCTTTTTCAGATTGTGAAGGTTCTTTTTTCAGACTGTGAACGGTTCATTTTTTAGACTGTGAACAGTTCGTTTCAGACTATGAATAGTGTTATCAGACTGTGAACAGTGCATGAACAGTACCTAAGTGCATGAACAGTGTCCGACAGAGTACATGAACAATATAAAATAGATTTTTATGTAGTATATGAAACTGAAATATCTCACCTGAATTATCTCTACGGTAGATAAATGAGTTCTGAGACGAACTTGAATTGAGCTTAACTCGTGTTGATAACGTGTTGTAATAAAACCAAAAGAACTCAATGTATCTCGTAAATTAGAAGAATCATTCTGTCTATATACACATGCTACAAATGCACGCACACACTTTGTTATATTCAATAAATCTCTCCGAAAGAATTTTTCAGTAAATTGGAAGAAAGAGCATTGTCCCATTTATACATGAATGAGATTTGACATCTGCCTAGCATCTTCCATTGTTTTTTATGAGTGGAGCATCTTTTGTTCCTTTTTGTGAGTGGAGCATTGTGAGTGGATTTGTCATCCATCCCACTAACAATATTTAACATAATGAATCAAGTAATAAAGGCTTAGAATATGAGAAGTTACAATGAATAAACTCTTGAAATTCTTAAGCCATGAACTCGATCATTATTTCAAACTTAAAGACAAACATGTGGGGAATGATTTGTATTTGAAATCATTAAACTTTAGGCCTTAAACATAATAAAATATTTGAAAATCAAATAACATAAGATTTGAAACTTTAGGCCTAATTTTGGAACACATCAAATATGTTTGATAAAATGAATTCCAAAATAAAACATACTCCAATAATCCCCCACAAGTTTTAAATCTTTAGCCTTTAAAAAGAACACTTATGAAGATGTCCTAAAGGCTTCAATCATCACTTTGACAAACTATATGTCTTGCATAGTGCATAGTGAACGAGTCTTGAACTAGCACCTTTCAAGAGATATAGATTTCACACTTTAGCCAACTCAAGTGCATATATGTGGTGAATCGAGTCTTGAACCAACATATCACTTTCAAATTACCAATGGCGAGAAGTTTGCTCGTTATGGCCCTGAGCTTAATCCATTTTTGTTTAGGGCTCTAGGAATCCCATTTCAGTAGGAGATGACTACATCTCCACCTTAACATAGGTAAGTTCATCATGTGCACTTCTCTTGAGTCACATTACACTCAAAAAGCCTTGAACTTATTAAGGCTCCAATAGCCATCCTCACCCGTTTAAGGTCATTGGCTAATCACATTTCAGTATTGGGCTCTAGAAGTCTGTCTAAAGACTTCATCGAAGATGACCAATCTTCACCCAAATATAGGTGAGTCCATTTGATGTGCTCCTGTCCTGTCATACCCGCACTCGAAGTGCTCCAGACCATTAAAACTTAAAATCCAACCTCCAAACAGACAAGCAAATGCACTATTGTATAGATGAGTCTTTCAAAATGTTTAAAGTGTGTACTCTCTCGAAATCAACTTGCATTTCATTCCTTGAACTAAAACTTGCATAAGGTAGACAAATCATAGAACCAAAGACAATCCAATGGTGGATACAAACACAATTAACTATCATTTTAGGTCTAAGACTCATCTTTACCAAAGATCTCAAGATATATGTTTTCCATTAGAAACCTTCAATTATGGACCAACAATATTCATTGAATATGGACGTCATCCTCATGACTATTACCCCAATGTGATAGTCAAACATCAGCCGAACCATTATCTTTATCTTCCACATGTAGTGGCTACAAACAATAAATAAAGTCCCAAGCTACCTTTGCTTCATCTTCGATGAGTTCGGTTGAGGAGACCGAGGAAATATTAATTTGACAAAGAAGAAGCAGCCGATGGTAACAAATAAAAAAGGAAAAGCATAATAATGTGTATGAACGAAACCGTTATAAAAGGAAAACACATTTATTTTTTGAAACGACAAATTGAAATGCATGACACATGAAAATAAAAGCACCAGATTTTCTTTTTACCAAAAAAAAGAAGGTTTTTTCTTAAAAGAATAAAACAATAAAAAAAAATGTTCTTATCATAGAAGAAAGGGCTAGCGCAAAGTTGACTAAAGAAAAAAAAAGGAAAAATAAATGGCTGCTTGGAAATAAAAAATATATTGGTTTTTTTTGTTTTTATTTAGTTATTTTTGCTAAATGATATCTATATGCAGAGGCTTTTTGGTTCACATGAATTATTTCTTTTTTTTGAAATTCATATGAATTATTTCTTGATCTTTTAACAATTTGAAAGTACATGAGTGGGATAAACTTAAGGAGCAGTTATAGAAATAAGAGAGATAAAATCGATACTTCAATCCATGGTAAACTACAATTCACGATAAAAATGGAGGAAAAAAAAGAGAAAATTCACAAAAAAATAAAATTCACAACCGATACAATCCAAGAAAATAATTCCCATCCAGTACACGTTTCACTTATCCAAACCAAAACTGTCCAAACCCATGATAAAATGCAGGCATTCTCATTCCAAATCGAAACCCTGAACGATTCCCATTCCAAATCTGATAGGAATGTACAATCCCTCCATTGTATAGAAATTAATGAATAAAACTTAGGAAGAAATTATATATATAATAAATGCTTAGACTATAACAATTAGTTAGGTAGTTACAGACTAGGGCCACAGGAGATGCAGCAGACCGCTGGTGCAGTAGGGTGCAGCAGAGCAGGCCAAGGGAATACAGACTACCAGGGACTAAAAAATTTACAGGTCAAAGATCAATCATATACAACAGCAAAAGACTTTGAGAGTTCTCATGATCTAAGAGAGAAGGTCAAAATTCTCTCTGAAATGGTGGACACACTCACATGCTTGACTCTATTCCAATGCCTCCTTGTAGGTGCAAAGCCATTCCTAGCTAACAGATTAACAGTAAATGCAATATCCGATCTTGTACAATTTGCGAGATACATTAATGCCCCAATTACGCTTAGATAGGGAACTTCATGCCCAAAAACTCGTTCTTCCTCTTCTAGAGGTCGAAATTCATCTTTCTTAACATCCACTGAACGAACAACCATTGAAGATTTCAACAAATGGGCATTATCCATATATAATCGAGATATTACCTTTTTCGTATAGGTTGATTGATAGATGAATATCTCGAATAACAAATGCTCCACTTGTGATCCTAGGCAAAATTTTATTTTTTCGAGCTCTTTTATTTCGAATTCCCTCTTCAAAAGTTGAGACATTGTAGTTACCTCCTTGGAGTACCTATAAGGTTCAGATCGTCCACATACACAGCAATAATTGCATAATCATTTCGTGATTTTTTAATGAAGACGTATGGACATACTAAATCATTTATAAATCCATTTCTGATAAGATATTCACTTAATCGATTGTACCACTTGCGACCAAATTATTTCAATCCATACAATGATCTCTATAACCTAACATAATATAATTGATTAAGTCTTTGCGCTTTAGGCATCTTGAAGCTTTTAGGGATTTTCATATAAATCTCAGTATCAAGAGATCCATATAAGTATGCATTGACAACATCCATTAATTTGGTTTTCAATCCATACATTGTTGCCGTGCTTATGTGGAATCAAAATGTAATTCCATCCATTATGGGTGAGTATGTTTTTGAATTATCTATACCAGGCCTTTGTGAGAAGCCTTGAGAGACTAATCGAGCTTTGTATCTCACAACCTCATTTTTCTCATTTCTTTTCCAAAGATCTTTTCCAAAGAAACACCCATTTATTTTCAATAGGTGTTACACCGTTTGGGGTTCGGACGAGTGATCTAAAAACATTTCGTTTGGACAAAGATTATAATTCTGCCTTGATTGCATCTTTTCATTTTGATCAAGCTTCTCTTTGTCTACATTCTTCAACACTTCGGGGTTTGGAAGATATGTGGAGGCTTTCATCAATTTCTGATGGGATAAAGTAATGCAAATACCTCATCAATGTCAACCCCTTTTCGGTCCTATATATGATTAGTGTTCGCGTAATTTATCGAGATCTCTACAATTTCATGTTTTGGGACTTCATTAGGAATTTTATACCTTTCACGAGTCACCTCCTCTTGTGAATTGTTTGTTACTTCTGGGATATCTTTCACCTTAGAGGTTTGAATGATACTTTTATCATTTCTCCTTTCTCGTGGTACAGAATCTTTTGCATCAATTGGTCTCCCACGCTTCTGGCGGGGTTTATCATTTGATGGAGCAGTTTTGACAATGCTTTGGATACTAGTCTTGTCGTGAGGCACTTCTATTCTTGTTGGCGAATTTACTGCTGGTATATGCGACTTGATAATTTTACTTGCATCATTAAAAGCATCAGGAATTTGATTTGTAATATTTTGCATGTGGATAATCCTTTAAACTTCTAGTTTACATTGATTTGTGCGGAAATTCAATCCTTATAATCCGGATGCTTTTCACATAAGTTATGATTATGATTTTCTCGATCTATTCTCTTTTCCTAAAGAAGGAAAAGTTTTCTTATCAAAATAACAATCCGTATATCTAGCAGTAATAAAGAACTAACTTTTGTTAGTTTGACAGTAAAGCTCGAAAAAGATAGACTATATTCACACCCACCCCCCCCCCCCCCCCCCTCTAGTCTTACTGTAAGTTATCTCGGGAAGAATATGAAAGGTTTATTGAAACATAATCATGTTTATGTTTCTTGTTTGCAAGGAAAACTTATTACGAGATCATCCATAACAAATGTATCATCTGAATCTCTATTTTTCTTAGAAAGAATTCATGAGGATATTTGTGGGTTAATTCATCTATCCTCAGGACGATTCAGATACTTTATGGTTTTAATAGATGCCTCTACTAGATGGTCTCATGTGTGTCTTCTTTCTACTCGTAGCGTTGCGTTCGCTAAACTTTTAACTCAAATTTTCAAATTACAAGCTTAATTTTCGGATAATCTAATTAAATCCATACGTCTTTATAATGCCGTAGAAGTCACCTCCAAAACGTTTGACGGCTACTTTATGTCAGTAGGAATTTATATGGAACTTCCAATTCCCCAAATACATACTCAAAATGATCTAGCGGAGTTTTTAATTAAAAGACTTCAACTAATCGTCCGACCTTTGATTATGAGATCAAAGGTACCTGTATCTGTTTGGGGTCATGCACTGTTACATGCTGTTAATCTTATCCTTATTAGACCAACGATGTTATAACATTACGTGAGTCGATTGGTCTAATTTTTACAAGATATAACCCAGAAGAAAGTGCTGAAAGTTTTTTCTGGATTTGCTTGCAACCATCAATTGTAGATGTTATGTAATGATACTCTTTAACATCTATATTTGTGCTTTCAATGTGAAAACCATTGAGACGAATATCTTTAAAATTAAGAAGGTTTCTTTTGGATTTTTGGGAGTACAACGCATTCTTTATGTGAATGTGAATCCCATTTGGTAATATAAAATTGGCACTTTCAAATCCTTCTATTAGCTTTGATGTTTCATATATTGTACGAACACTTGCTTCAGCCTTGTTTAATTTTAAAAAATGCTTTTCACTTAGAAGAATTGTGTGTGTTGTTGCACTGTCAACTATGCATATATCTTTCATTCTCTGTCGCTAATTCTGTATAGAAATGGATAAAAAATACTCCCTCCGTCCCAAAAAGATTGTAATTTTTTGACCGTGCAAGCTTAACAATATAAGCTTTGACCGGTGTTACGAGACGATGAAAGGTTATTTTTTGAAAAAATATCGTGAAACATTAATGATAGTAAACGTTATGTACTATAATTACGTGTCAATAGAAAAATTAAATCGTGTCGTTTAG
Source organism: Drosera spatulata (assembly GCA_035668315.1). NCBI lineage: Eukaryota > Viridiplantae > Streptophyta > Magnoliopsida > Caryophyllales > Droseraceae > Drosera > Drosera spatulata. The sequence continues at coordinate 12,966 of JAOVYX010015846.1, read as the reverse complement.
ATGAGTAACGAACCTCCTCAAATTACGTGTTGAATAGTGCAATAAGAGAGAAATATTGTAATAATTATGAGACGGAGGTAGTATTAATTATACACTATTAGTATGAAAAAGAGACACATATATTTAGAGAATTACACACTAAAATTTTAAACTATCATTCGCGTGCTTATAATTGTGAATTTGTTAATATACTCGTAGGATGACCTATGATAATTAGTGTGGATGAGATGTAATAAATGAAATGTAACTTGTCACATATTAAACTATAATGGTTATATGATTCCAAACATTATAACTATGTCTACAATTGTACGGATGAGAAGTCTTATAAGTTTGTCTTAATTCACATTATTTCAACTTATACATCCTTAGATATGTGGTTCAAATAACTTCTTTTAGGTTGTCTAAATGTGGTAGTTAAGAATTTTGCAAAGATTTTGTTTCCTTGTACTAACTCGTTCAAACTCTTTGATAATAGGTGTTATGGCTCATGTGTTTAGTAATGGACATATGTTTTCTTTGTTTAGAGTGTTGTACAAACTGGTGATAATTTCATTTCTTAATATTTTGCACAACTTTTATTATGATAAACGAATATGATTCATAGATTTAGGGAATTATAAAATAAAATTAAATGCATACAACACACATATTTTACAAACTAGTACAATATTACATATTTCAATAATCCTTTAGTTTAGCCCACCACTCAAAAGGTTCATCTAAGGTAGGCTCAATATTATCATTCTCTTTATTGGAGCATTCATCTATATCTGCAGGATCAATTGATGGAATAGGCACACTTGCTTCATGGTTCACGAAATTGGTCTCCACTTATTTTCCTTTATCCTTTAATGATTCTTGATAATTTTTTATGAGATGCTAGATGTACAACATGTATGAGACCAATAACGTTCCATTCCTCATCGATAACAAGTTCCTTTATTATCTTTCTGAGGTTTTTCATAGGGAGTTTTCCGTTTCTTTTGTACTGATTTTTCACTCTGCCACTTTTTGCATTATATAGTTTTAGTTGGTCATGAAACCTACCTTGGCCGTGACCATCGCCACGACCTCATCCTCTCCCATACCAATGCCTACCTCTCTCCCGTTGGAAAGATGTGACATTTACTTCAGGTGAAGGGGCGAAACCAAAAGACATGATATTAGTTCAGTATATCGTGTAAATTTTTGCATCCTGTATTGTTGTTGTAAAATCACATTTTGGGGATGAAATATTGAATATGTTTTTCCTAATATATCCATTTCAAAAGCGGTCTTTCCACATAATGTGAGTTGTGATATGATCTTTGATGAGTATGAAAACACGCATCATTTCTTCACTCTAAATGTTTGTATTATTCTTCTTGTATTGTATATTTAGTCTTGTTAGCGTCTGTTTATCTTGGAATGTTGGTACTGCTGTGTTTTTATGTTTTTGACAGATAGGCACGAAGTTTGGAACGAAAATGAAGAAAGATGGAGAGCAATGGCAAGTCATGAGCTCCAAGGCTGAAAATTCAGGATTTTTGTCATTTCATGTGCCTCGAGAGCTAATTCGTCAGAGTTTCACATCGATAAGCTAGATTAGCAAGTTTTGATGTGTTGTATAAGTTTTTAGGATTTTTGGACATCCTTTAGTATTTTTTCTAATGGATTTAGGTGATCCGCAAATGTATCGTGGCCACTACAGGCAGTTTCATTGGAAGGCACAAGGTCGCGGGCACGACGTTTCCAGGTCGCAGGTGCGACAACTCATTTCAACAGAATTTTGGGTTTTTAATGCATCGCGGGCGTGACACTTACTTTGTCGCAGCCGCGACTGTCTCCCAGATGCAGAACATTACTTTTTAACCGTCGGATAAACCTGGTCTCGACCCTTACTTATAAATACATGCTCTAGGGTTCTTCTAATCATCATATAGAGCACAAAAATAGCAAGGGAGATCAGAGGAGGTGGAGACGAGAAAAGGAGAGGCTTTGGGAGGTTTTTGATCAACTTTTAATGGAGAATAGATCCGCATCTTGTTGTATAGAATAGAACAACTATTTGGAACACGTCGTGTGATGTAAAACCTTCATTCTCAGTTAATTATCCTCTGCAGAATGTTTGTTTTTGATGCTATGATTCATTCCATGCTTAGTTAGATTGATATGCGTGAGTAGATCCTTAGTAGGGATGCGTTGATGAACTTTGATAACTTTAAATCAAGAGATGATGCATTTATGATCACAACCAGAGATGTTAATGAAGAATAAGTTGCATGAATCCTGTTAGAACTATTGCATAACATATGTTTAAATATATGTTTATACATAGTTTAGAGCTATGAATCGCGCTAATTGATTTATTCAGTAGCAAGTTGATATAATATGATTTAAGCTAATTGTCATATATAATCAATGGTGTTATATGCATGTGATATGATTAGTTCAAGCTAATTGCTATTCATGCTATGAATGGTTTTTTCATGTTTTGAATCAACTCTTTTGATGAAACCATGTTTGAGCTAATTGAAATGCTTTTAATTTATTGAGTTAGTTTGACTATCTGAGCTAATTGGAAGTTAGAAGTTAAGGAATGTAGTGAGCTAAGTCAAAATTCATGACAACCATTCTATATTAATCATTACATCTAAAATTCAGAAACATCCATGATTGATCTAGGTGACTTAAAAGTAATTCAAGCATCATCCTCACATTTCTCCCAACTTAAGGAAACTCCTCTATATCTTAGCTCTTTCTTATCTTCTTTCCAACTAGTTAGTTTAGTTTTAAGTTATCTTTTTTAATAGTTTTAACCCCCCCCCCCCAAAAAAAATAAAATAAAATTTTATCTTTAATTTTACCCATTCCTTAGGATAGAAACTATTTCAAGTAGTGTTTAGGTTGACATTCGCTGTTCCCTGTGGGGTCGACTCCTATTTCCATATCTACAATAGTATTTATAGCAGGATAAAAACAAATTAGCACGTTTTACGACGAACGTGGAAGACACGATAATCATACCCTTGGCTGGCTTCACATCAATTTTTGGGACCGTTTTCGGGGACGGTAATAAGTGTTTGTATACCAAACTTGACTTGATAGTTTTTTATTCTAGGTTTAAAAAAAAAATATTTTAAGGACTTGATTGTTTTTAAAATAAACAAATTTTTCTTTTTCTGAAATGAAAACAAGTTTATATGAATTTTTATGAACTTAAGAAGTGGTAGGGTAACTGGATATGAAATTAGGAAATTAGTCTCTAATTTCGAATCTCCTTAGATAAGAAGTTCTACTCCCTTTTTAGGTTGTACACCTTCAATTTCTCCTCCCCACGTTCATACAAAAAGGAGTTTTACTCCTATAAGATTTCAATCGCGATGATGAACATTCTCGTGAAGTCCAAGAAGAATCCTCCTTGCCTAGTTCTGCTGATATAAAACTTGATAAATTAACTGATATGCGTACTAAAGTCCTAACTACAAATAATTACATTCCACAAGTAAAAGCTTGTGGAATTTGTTATAATATAGAACATCCAACTTATTCTTGCCCTATGTTACAAGAAGAGCAAGCTAATGCTGTGGGATTTCCAGGCCCACCAAGTCAACCTAGGCAACATCAGTGGAACTATAATGCAGATCAACCTTGAAGGAATCATCCAAATCTTCATTGGGAAGGTCAAAATAATGCACCTTCTGTGCCCTAGTAACAAAAGTTCCCTCTTGGATTTTATCAGGTACAATAGAATGATTTTTCAATTAATCAGGGCAATTCAGGTGGAATGTCACTTGAAGATATGATTAAATCCTTGGCTGTAACTCAAATGATATCTTCATTTGAAGATATTTTTAAAGGAACTTTACACCAACAAACGAAAATTACACGGTTATGAACAAGTCATGGTAAGCGAGAATGTTTCAGCTGTTTTGCAGAAAAGACTACCGTAAAAACAAAAAGACCCTGGCATGTTTACCATACCATGCACGATAGGAAGTGTTCAAATTACAGGCTGCATGATTGATCTTGGAGCGTCCATCAATGTGATGCCCTTATCAATTATTTAAACCTTTAATTTAGGATCTTTATAACCAACTGGGGTTGTAATTCATCTTGCTGATAAGTTCGTGACACATCCTGTTGGAGTGGTAGAAGATGTCCTCGTAAAAGTTAACGATCTTGTCTTTTCTGCAGACTTTTACATCATAATGACAGAAGATGGTCAAAACCATTCAACTCATGCACCTATTTTATTAGGGAGACCATTCCTACGGATAACTAACACTAAAATAGATGTTAACACTGGAAAGTTGTCTATGGAATTTGATGGAGAGATGATCGAATTTAATATTTATGAGACTGTGACACATCCAAGCGATCAAGTTTTTGTTGTGTGTTCGGTTAGCACCTCCATGTCCCTTGAAGAAGAATTATTCAATGCAGATGAGTTGACCTTTATGGAAACCATCAAAAACATTGAGATTGAACAAGAATTTGATGAAAGCAATTATGATCACGACTTGTCTTTCCTAGAAGATCAATTACAAGGGCAAGAGCATGTCAAAATGCTTGAATTGCCACAAGACCATGAAAAGATCAAGCCATCAATTGAAACACCACCAACATTAGAGCCAAAACCGTTGCCAGCTCAGTTGAAATATGCTTATCTGGGTGATGATAACAAGTTATCGATTATTATTTCAAGTCAATTGACAGATGAGCAAGAAAAGGCTCTGGTGGATGTACTAAAAAGGCACAAAATGGTTATTGGATGGACCCTTGCCGATATTAAAGGAATTAGTCCTGCTACTTGCATGCATAAAATATTATTAGAGGATAACTCCAAACCATCCAGGGAACCTCAAAGGAGATTGAATCCTCCTATGATGGAGGTGGTCAAAAATAAAATTTTGAAATTTCTGGATGCTGGAATAATTTATCCAATCACGGACAGCCGATGGCTAAGTCTGATACACGTTGTGTCAAAGAAGTCAGGATTAACAGTTGTTGAGATGGACAACGGGAAAACTATTACAACAAGAGTGCAAAGTGACTGGAGAGTCTGTATTAATTACAGGAAATTAAATGTCGCCACGAGAAAAGATCATTTCCCGTTACCTTTCATAGATCAAATGCTAGAAGGGTTAGCAGGCCGTTCTCATTACTGTTTCCTAGACGGATATTCAGGGTATAACTAAATTGTGACAGCTCCTGAAAACCAAGAGAAAACAACATTTACTTGTCCCTTCGGAACCTATGCTTACTGCGTATGCCCTTTGGCTTATGCAATGCACCTGCAACATTCCAGAGGTGTGTAATGTCTATATTTTCTTATTATATATCAGAAATAATAGAGGTTTTCATGGTCGATTTTTAGTCTATGAAAATTCTTTTGACCATTGCCTGAAAAATCTAGAAAAAGTTCTTAAACGATGTATAGAAACGAATCTCATTCTAAACTACGAAAAATACCATTTTATGGTGGAAAGAGGTTTAGTGTTGGGACACGTTGTCTCCACAAAGGGATTAGAAGTAGACAAGGCTAAAGTTGAAGTTATCAAATCTCTACTTTATCCCTCAAGGGTTCGAGAAATACATGCATTCCTTGGACACGTAGGTTTCTACAGGCGATTTATAAAAGATTTTTCCAAGATCGCAGACCTTGTGATTAAACTGATGAAGAGAGATACTGAATTTACATTCAGTGTGGAATGTAAAGAAGCTTTCGAGATGCTTAAAGATAAATTGATTTCAACTCCTATTATTTAACCTCCGGATTGGAATTATCCATTTGAGATCATATGTGATGCGAGTGATCGAGCTATAGGTGTTGTGCCTGGAAAGAAAGTGGATAAGGTTCCATATGTAATTTATTACGCATCAAAGACCCTTGATGAAGCTCAAGTCAATTATACGACTACTGAAAAAGAGCTTTATTCTATTATTTTCGCCCTTGAAAAATTCCGTTCATATTTATTAGGGGCTAAAGTGATTATATTCTCTGACCATGCTACATTAAAGTAACTTCTAAAGAAGAAGGAATCAAAACCGAGATTATTGAGATGGATTTTTCTTCTTCAGGAGTTTGATATTGAAATGAGAGACAAAAAGGGTGTGAAAAATCACGTCGCCGATCACTTTTCGAGAATAGTGAATGAGGATAAGTGAATAAGAATATCAGAATCATTTTCTAACGAACATTTATATACTCTTCATGGTTATGTACCTTGGTATGCTGACCTTGTAAATTTTTTGGTGATCGGAAAATTACCGAGTGATCTTCCAAGGCATAAAAAAGAGAACATTAAAAGCGATGCAAATGATTACTCGTGGGAGGATCCAATTCTGCTTAAATTTTGTGCAGATGGTGTTATAAGAAGATGCATTCCTGATCACGAGATCAAGTCAGTGCTGAAGTAGTGTCACTCCTATGATTGTGGAGGTCATTTTGGAGTGAGACGAACAGCTCACAAGTTTTTGTCTTGTGGATTTTTCTGGCCATCTTCGAACAATGATGTTTTTGAATATGTAATGAGCTGTGAACAATGTCAAAAGACTGGGAATATATCGAAAAAAGATAAAATACCCCAAAAATATGCGATGTCATGTGAAATTTTTGACATTTAGGGTATTGACTATATGGGACCATTTCCAAACTCAAAAGGTCACTTATATATATTGCTAGTAGTTGATTACGTCTCGAAATAGGTAGAGGCCATATCCACACGAACTAATAATGCCAAGGAGGTGGTCGAGTTTGTCCAAAATTTTATTTTTAATAGATTTGGCGTACCTAGAGTCGTGATAAGCGATCGGGGAACCCACTTTTGCAACAAGGTTATGGATGCCTTATTTAAGAAATATCATATCATTCACAACATCTCCACAACCTATCATCCCCAAACGAGCAGACAAGCTGAAATGTCCAATCGTGAAATCAAAAGAATTTTGAAAAAGATAGTCAATCCGAAGAGGAAGGATTGGAGTGATGAGCTGAATGATGCTCTTTAGGCGTATTGCACTGCATATAAGACTCCAATCGGAATGTCTTCGTATAGAATGGTGTATGGAAAAGCATGGTTGGCAATTAAAGGGCTCAATTTGAAATATGGAGACTATGATAATATGAGGAAGCTCCAAATCTCAAAATTAGACGAGATTCTTTGTGATGCATATGAAAATACTGTTTTATACAAAGAAAAATTTAGCGGACTTCATGACGAGAAAATTTCGCGGAAAAACTTTAAGGAAGGAGATAAAGTCTTACTTTACAATTCTCGCTTAAGGTTATTTCCCGGAAAATTAAAATCGGGATGGGAAGGACCGTTCATTGTCAGAAAGTTCTATGATCATGGAGCGCTTGAAATTCAAAGTGAAGACACGTCGAAAATTTTTAAGGTTAACGATCACAGATTGAAACGATACTATGAACTTCAAGATTTGACGTGGTTTGATGAAATTCCCTTAGAAAGGGTGAACTGCGTTTCAGTGGAATGATTCAACGTTATGGCTGCCGAGCCAACGATGTTAAACAAAGGCTCTTCTTGGGAGGCAACCCAAGTTTAGGTTTCCTTTGAAGTTCTTATTTATTTCAATTTATTTCTTTCGATCGTAAAAATCTTAAACTGATACACGACGTTAAACTCTGCTAATCGGTGATGCAAGTAATTTTAAAATTGACTTTGGAAGGAAAAAAGGATGACTAAAGGCATTTGGGTCGTTCTTGAAAAAAAAAATCGTTCAGGCCAAAATTCCATAGTCACGGGCACGACCGAAGGATGTCGCGGGTGCGACGATGCTGGGGTTCGATTTAAACGAGCAGAAGCTCAGTTCTTCTTTCCTTCGTCTAATCTGTGAAACACGACCGTGACTTCATAAATTTTTCACATCTTATCTTCTCAAATACTCAATCATTTCGTGCAACCAAGTACTCCACGCGTTCGTTTCGATGAGGGGAACCCGTTGATTATGATCAGGCATCTTGAAAAGTCCTGGTTTGCGATAATTTGAGGTTTTTGTTATGAAAACCTAGGTTTGAATCCTCAATTTCAACTTCAAATTCAACAATCTTGTACTATAAATTAATCTACTCATTGTGTAGATTATGAATTCATAGCTGGATTGTTGAATTTCATCCTGAAATTGACAAGTTCATGTGAATTGGTGTAGGGGTTTATACTAGACTTCAAAAGGAAAATGCCTCGTTCCAAACATCCGTCTTTTAGATCCAACGAGGGCACTTCGACCGTAGCTGAGCAAATCTTAGTCCCATATCCTTAGAAAGAAATTATTTTTTTGGATGAGTATATGGACCGACATCAAGTGATTTCTCACAGGGCTATCCGACAGACCAGATTTCTACATTCTGGTGATTTAGTCATACTCGATCTATGAACTGAGATCCAGCATGCATATTCGTCACTTGTTAGAGAGATCTTGAGCACCTGGACGAGTACTGTTGGCCAGGCTCCAGCTGATGATCCTAATGAGGAGTATGTCTCATTCCAGCTGGGCAACGAGATAAGACGGCAGAACTTGACGGAGCTCTGTAGGATCTATCATATACGTCCGAGAGGCTACCGGGAGTATGAGAAGGGCTATGTGCCGTACTTACATGCATTCTAGCAGGAACTTACTTTGACTGGGGGATACAACCCCCATAGCAGCAAGAGTTCCGCTCTCAGAAACCCCGTTCTGCGTACTCTTCACTTGTTCCTTGCTTATACATTGCTCGCTACAAGAGTAGCCAAGGGGCTGTTCCCCAGAAGGAGCTAGGAATATTCTTTGTATTACTGCACAACCTAGTGTCTCACCAGCAGTACCCGTACCTTAGTATTGGATACTTGCTAGTGGAGAAGATTGAGACAGTAGCTGCAAACAATGCTCGAGCTCCGATTCTTATTGGTGGGTTGCGTACCCCATTAGCTGCGCACTTGGCTTTGATATGGCATCCGTCACAGCACTTTCTGAGCCTACTAAAGGACCCTTTGGTATCGACAGTCTGATGAGGATTGGGATGATATCTGTCGGTCGTGGTGTCTATTATCTTACTGCAAGAGCTGGTGAGGAGCCTCAACACCTTCCATTGCCATCCGCTTCTCTCCGATTTTCCGATCGAAGGAATTGGGGTTTTCCACCAGCTGGTGTAGAGGTTGATGTTGTGGGGGATGACAATGATGACTGGGACCCTGAGGGTGACTCAACCATGGGTGAGCCTTAGCAGCATCAGTCACAGCATTCACATTATTCTCATCAGTCTGCGCATGCTACACCTGAGAAGATCCCTTCACCTCCTATGGACCGATAAACTACTTATCAGTCTCTACATCGAGAAGTGGCTGACTTACGTGTTGACGTGACTACGCGTTTAGATGCTATGTAGTAGAGCCAGGAAGACTTTCAGCGTCGTATCTTTGATTATTTAAACAGCAAATTTCCACCATAGGTGACTTGTGTTGACGTGACACTACTTATTCAGTCTGCGCATGCTACACCTGAGCAGATCCCTGCACCTCCTATGGACCGATACACTACTTATCAGTCTCTACATCGAGAAGTGGCTAACTTACATGTTGACGTGACTTCGCGTTTAGATGCTATGTAGTAGAGCCAGGAAGACTTTCAGCGTCGTATCTTTGATTATTTAGACAACAAATTTCCACCATAGCCTCCTCCTATGTGATTTTTCTTAGCTAGTTAGTCTAAATTCGCGAGTCTGTATTTTTTATTTATCAAAACTGTACTTTGTCTTAGCTTAGGGGAGGTTGGTCAATCCTAGATATTCCATTTATGTTTTTATTTTGAGTCAGTTGTATTTTTTTCTTTTTAGAGATGTATGAATCTTTCAGTTTTATGCGTTCCCGTTCTATTTTTATTGACTTAGTTCACTTAATGCCCGTACCATATGTTTAACAACCATAGGTAATGAATTTATTTCCATGTGATTGTCATCTTTCATTTCTTCATTACTTAATTATGCTTCTACGTATGTTTTCTATTGTCTTCTCTCTTTCATATGTATATTATGTGAGTGAGAGAGTGAGAGGGACTAATTTTTACTGTCAAGTTATGTTTTGTGAGATGTCGAACACTAACTTGCCAAGTGAAAGAGAAATCAGCGTAGTACGTGTCGATAGATGGATCGAGGACATAGATGAGCAGATTGTTGACACGAACAACCCCATTGTGGCTCCTACACCTTGCAGTTTCAACATCTTGCGACGTTACATAACTGAACTTCAAGACAACCAAACGCTGATGATGGAGCTGCTCCAAGAGATGAAGCTAGCGCAGGAGTCCATAGTAGGTGAGGTCAACCATATTCGTACAATATTTGAGTTTCAAAGCGGGATGGATGGCATGATTCGAGATATATGGAACTGGTTCAGAAACTTTGGATGTTTATCGGGTGAACCTTAGCTAACAGGTTTTCTTTTGTCCTCTGCACTTTACTTTTATTTTTATACTGAGGACAATGTAATGCTTTAGCTTAGGGGAATTTTTAAGGTTGATGAGTTTATTATTTATTTAGAATCTTTATTAGAGTTATAAAAAATTTTTGAAAAAAAAAAAAAAACAAACTCGTTTTTAAATCTATGGCTTGAGCAAACTAAAATGATGATTTATGCCATAACAATGTTGCACTAATACATGTAATTTGAATATTGTCTCTAAGGAAGTTCTACATCATTGCTAACATCATTCTAGTACATTCTTATGAGATGACCTTTTTCATGCGTAGATAACGCTTAAGTGATGACTTAAACCGTAACTAAACACTTAAAAAAAACCTCCATGATCTCCTTTTATGTCATCTTTTCACTTATCCACCACTTATAGGGGAGCATGGAGTGGTTTTTAAAAAGGATTCTTTTTTTTTTTTAATTTATATTTATTAAACATCCGTTTTTTCATGAAAATCCTCATGCTATTTTTGGTTACTGTAGAATGCTCTAAACCTACTCAGAATGAAAGGAAAAAAAAAAAAAAAGTGAAGAAAAAAAATTGCAAAGCAATATTTAAAGGTGCTTTGTCTCTTACCTTGGTAATCAAAATTACCATCTACGGATAAAAGGGGGGACGTAGTATTTGATAATACGAGCTTGAAAAAAAAGAAAAGATACACATCCAGTAGGAAATCTAGACCTCCTTTGAGACCTTGGTGGCTTTGGGAATGATCCTATAAAAGAAAGTAACGGGGTGAAATAAGTGAAATTTGAATTGAGTTTTCGAAATGTTTTGTGTTTTGCTACATCTCGGGAATCTACTAGGTGTGACGGACCATGAGAGAGAATGATTTGAGGGGTAACTAGATGTGGTGCGAATAGAGATGAAGGATGACTTTGTGATGAATATTCCTTCGACATGTATTTTGTGTTGTTTATTTTAGGTAATCTCATTACTTTGATGCTCGAGCTATAGAATTTTTTAGTCTTGTTAGTTTGTCTTAATTTCAATTTTTTCTCTTTGTTTTGAGTCTAGACTTTGCTTAGGGACAAGGAAAAGTTTAGCTTAGGGAAATTTGATGCGTATAAAAACACACATCATTTCTTTACTCTAAATGTTTGTTTTATTCCTCTTGTATTGTTTATTTAGTCTTGTTAGCGTCTTTTTGTCTTGGAATGTTGGTAGTGCTACGTTTTTATGTTTTTTGACAGATTGGCATGAAGTTTGGAACAAAAATGAAGAAAGACGAAGAGGAATGACAAGTCATGAGCTCCAAGGCTGAAAATTCACGATTTTTGTCGTTTCATGTGTCTCGAGAGCTAATACGTCAAAGTTTCACATTGATAAGCTAGATTAGCGAGTTTTGATGTGTTGTATAAGTTTTTAGGATTTTGGACGTCGTTCAGTATTTTTTTTTTGTAATAGATTTAGGTGTTCCGCAAATGTGTCGCAACCACTAAGGCAGTGTCGCGGGCAGGCACAGGGTCGCGTGCACGATGTCTCTAGGTCGCGGGTGCGACAGCTCATTTCAACAGAATTTTGGGTTTTTAATGCGTCGTGGGCGTGACACTTACTGTGTCACGGTCGCGACTATCTCCCAGATGCAGAACATTACTTTTTAGCCGTCGGATCAACCTGGTCTCGACCCTTACACATAAATACATGCTCTAGGGTTCTTCTAATCATCATTTAGAGCACAGAAATGGCAGGAAAGATGAGAGGAGGTGGAGACACGAAAAGGAGAGGCTTTGGGGAG
>JAOVYX010015845.1:0-26467 GCA_035668315.1 Drosera spatulata | reverse complement strand
AAACTTCCCAGGAGGTCACCCATCCCAGCATTACTCCACGTTAAGCACGCTTAACTACGGAGTTCTAAAGTGATGGGTTATCGAAAAGGAAGGTGCATCTTGATGGTATAAGTAGTACTATTAAACCATTTAAGCATTTTCTTGGGGTATTACAGAATTTGTTGCTGGAAACTCTCTTGGTATGGAAGAGACCAACAACCAAGGCTGCTTCATCGTTTTCCCGATCTCACGTACGATTTTCTGTCTCAGATCTCACACGATTCTCTAATGACTAAACCTAAATCTCAAAAATATCTCTATTTATATTTTTATTCATAAAATAATCAACCCAATAAAATCAGATTCTTTCATATAATTAAATATGAGCTTTCGATATCGAGTTTCCTCCATAAAGAGTGACCTGGCCCAACACTTAGATCCAGTTTTTAAGCTTCTTGGAAGGCTTAATGAGATGCTACTCGATGCTACTTACAGCTTTGATAACAACTCTTTCAAGACGCAGAAACGGTACTCTGATAGCCATGATTCCAAGATTTGCGAACTCCTAGCAAAAAACAATTGTTCAGCTGCCATATAATCCTCCTAACAGCTGCTGCGGCAACTTGAGCTGCTACAAATAGCCCTCTTCAAAGATCTTAACAGCAATGATAATGGCTCATCCAAACAGCAGCAATTATATGCTTCTCAAGCTTGCTTCTCAGCTGTCATGACAGTACCAGGTTGAAAGTATCAGTTTTGTTATTTGGCGGGGGGAGATATGGCTTAGTTGAGGTCAATAGGTGATGCTGAAGCTGAGGCGACGGCTCTCAGCTTGCAACACCAGTTTCGAACTATTTCAAGGATGCCATTAGCCTTGCTATTATGCAGGTGCAAGTCGTCATGAAGAGCTGCTCAAAATCAAGTTATTTCGTGTTTCACAAGGTGTAACAACCAGATTGTTATACACCTAGTAGCATCACGTCAGAAGTTTTCTAGCATCCTTATGTAAAATGATATTTGATCATTCCGTGAATGCTTTATAATGTGATCAACCTTATTTTCTACTTATACAAACTTTATAATTTGAGAAAAAGGGAGCCAGTACTAAACATTAAAACAATAATGTAACAGACGCCATATCACCGGCACCAAGAAGACTATTATATTTTTTTCATGGGTCTAGTGAATTTGTGCGTACGTACCATCTGATCCTATCCATGTCGGGTGTATTACAAGAAACCTGACTTTGTTGTTGTTGTAGTGAATTTGTGAATAGACACATACAAATTCATATTTTTATATTAAATAAAAAAATATATTTTTAAACTTAATCCTTTTTCGAAATATGTATGTCTAACCACAAATTCATTCTTTACTTCTTTTATTATACTGAGAGCATTTGTAATGGGTTTCCCAAACCATTTCTATCCCCAAATTTAGGAAATTTGATAAAAAAATTATACGGTTCTTTCATATTTAAATACTTAGAATCTTGATAATCAATTCTTTCATTTTGAGACTTTCTCAAAGTACATGGATTATATCTATTTGCACAAATACCTTGACGATTTTCACTCGTTAATATATAGAGTCCAATAAGCATTTCTTGGCTTGGTACAGCAATAGGATCCCCAATAGTTAGAGATAAAAGATTCATATGAGAAAACATAAGTAAACGAGCCTCCGCTTGAGCTTCCAAGGATAGAGGTACATGAACAGCCATTTGATCTCCATCAAAGTCTGCATTGAATCCCTTACAAACTAATGGATGTAAGCAAATAGCATTTCCTTGGAATGGATTCCCTATTCCTATCTCTATCTTTATATCATTTCTTATCTTTCTCTTCCTTCCTCAATTCTAGGGAATCATAATCTCATTCCCTATACGTATTTTATTCTTATTTTGTACTATTTCAAAATCCACAAAAATAATTACTATTCAAAATAAAGTTTTTGAACTTAGAAATTATAAATTGAAAAAAAATTCATAATTTATTAAAAATAATTTTTTATTAAACATTAAATTCATTTAAATGTTTAATATCACACAAAGTATAATAAAAATTAATATTAAAATTTATCATATGAAAATAAACATTAAAATGAATATCAAAATCAATATTAATATCTATATCAAAAATCGATATACAAAATCTGTTGGATGATCAAATATAAAATCGGATCGTTACTTGAAAGAAATAACTCTATCATATTATAATAGATAAAGATAAAAAAAAATTATTACGAATGATATGATCCGATGAAGTACACAACAAAACTTTCAAAACAGACATATTGATGGAAGTATTTCTTACATTTTCTCACCCCCACAAAACAATTTCAATTTCAAACAGGGTAAGTCACACTCCACCCCCATCTCACAAATATCCCCTCACTGTCTCCCCCTTGCTCTCTCTTCGTTCCATCTCCATTGTCTCCACCGAAACCCTAGCCGCCGCCGCCGCACCACAACCACCACATCGCCGCCGTCCCCTTTCACCTCACCATGAGAGAGATCCTACACATCCAAGGAGGCCAATGCGGGAACCAAATCGGAGCCAAGTTTTGGGAAGTGATCTGCGACGAGCACGGAATCGACGAGTTCGGCAAGTACTCCGGCGACTCCGAACTCCAGCTGGAGCGCATCAACGTCTACTACAACGAGGCCAGCGGCGGAAGGTACGTGCCGAGGGCGGTGCTGATGGATCTGGAGCCCGGGACGATGGACTCGGTCAGGTCGGGGCCGTACGGTCAGATCTTTCGGCCTGATAATTTTGTGTTCGGTCAGAGCGGCGCGGGGAATAACTGGGCGAAAGGACATTATACGGAGGGCGCGGAGTTGATCGATGCGGTGCTCGATGTTGTGAGGAAGGAGGCTGAGAATTGTGACTGCTTGCAGGGTGAGGAATCGTGGTTTGGTTTGTGGTTTTGTTGTTTTTTGGATCAGATCTGGTTGTTGTTGATGGTGCATTGTTGTGTCAGGGTGAGAAATGAAGAGAATAATGATGATCTGTTTTTTGATTCTTTGGAGTTTTGTTCAGATCTGGTGGTGTTTGACGTTGTATTGTTGTTTAGGGTGAGAAATGAAGAGAGTGATGATGATTTATTTTGTGATTCTTTGGTTCCGTGTTCAGATCTGGAGATTGTCGGTGTTGCGTTGTGGTTTCTGGATTTGGATGATTTGTTTTGGTTGTTTTTTTGTCGATTGTTGTTGTGGATCTGTGTTTGGGGTTTGTGATTTGTAGATCTTGGTCATTTTTTGGTTTGTTCTGTGTTGTTGTAGGCGTATGAGGAATCGATCAGTTGTTTGGGGTGTGAAGCTTGGTTTTGATAGTACTTTCCTTAGATCTGGAAGTTTCATCAGATAGATTTGGTTTCATTGATAGATTTTTCATTCGTGGTTTAGGAGTCTGTGTCATGTGAATGTGACCGGATGATGCGTAAATATCACCTTGTTGTCAATTGAATGGTA
This sequence comes from Drosera spatulata, assembly GCA_035668315.1. Classification (NCBI taxonomy): domain Eukaryota; kingdom Viridiplantae; phylum Streptophyta; class Magnoliopsida; order Caryophyllales; family Droseraceae; genus Drosera; species Drosera spatulata. The sequence goes on along the minus strand of JAOVYX010015845.1, from coordinate 23,016 downwards.
GCTACTAGCTAGTGGTTTTGTGATTTTAATGCCCAATTGAATCAACTGTTTGACGAGATCGTAGGCTAGTACTTGGTGGAAATAGAAATTCAGCTACTGGTTTTGTGACTTTAATGGTAGATCGTAGGTTTTTCTGATTTTAATGCCAATTGTATCGACTGTTTGACGAGATCTTGACCCATGAACTGGAGTTTGTGAGATATGGTCCTGATTTGCAGCTTAGTTTCCACAATGCAAAGGGAATAAGATGTTTAACCCATGGATTTTTCGTGTCAGCTATCAACCTCTACCAGTTATTTGTCGATTTCAGGATACTACTGCTAATCGTTAGGTAGTGGTCCTAGTTAGCTTCATCCTGTTAATGTCTTGTACGTGTAACTTTGTAATTCCTTGTGCATTCTCAATGTCTTGGATAAGTGTCTATTTACAATCCTCTCCTGATGATTGCTCACGATTGGGCATGGATTATGTGTGAGTTTTTTGTGTCACTGATCAGTTGGTCATGAAATATAAGTGAGAGGAACTGAAATGATTGGTCTATTTTGGCCCATATACATCTTCAATGTTCTCCGTTTTCTTTGAGATATCAGTTGGATTTTTTCTGGTATTTTCGCATGAGTCATTCATTTTGTTAGCTTTTTAGTTCTTATCTCTAGGTTTGCTTGGTCATGAAATATAAATGAGAGGAACTGAATAAGCTGTTCTTTTAATCTTGAACAGATTGTGGTAGCATGACTCTGGCCATTCAGGTGGCATCCCTCGACTTTCCGTTCTTGTCTTTGTTGTTTAGTTTGAAGGTCACGCAAGTGATTTTATATACAGTATGGATAATAGAACTTTGGTTATTTCACCTCTATTGTAACTTAGATAGTGTAAATTTTGTAATGCGCTAGTCCTTGTCCTTGGGTTAAAAGCTGTTTTACATGTTGCAGTGAATCTTTTAGCCTGTTTCTACTTCGCCTCTAAATCCTAGAAGAGTCGGGTGTAAGGGATTTATTTTGCTTTAATGATACGTGACACATGCTATGATGCTTATACTGGCTGAGATTTCTGTGGACAGGTTTTCAGGTTTGCCATTCTCTTGGTGGAGGCACCGGCTCTGGGATGGGAACACTTCTGATTTCCAAGATCAGGGAGGAGTACCCTGATCGTATGATGTTGACATTCTCGGTTTTCCCATCTCCAAAGGTGTCTGACACTGTTGTTGAACCATACAATGCCACTCTCTCGGTGCACCAGCTAGTTGAGAATGCTGATGAATGTATGGTTTTGGACAATGAGGCTCTTTATGACATTTGCTTCCGCACACTTAAACTTGCTACTCCTACTTGTAAGTATACATTTTAACTATTGTTTGCTTCTTCCTGTTACCTTATGACTCTCTCTCGTGCTGGAAAAGTGTACCTCTAATGTTGCTGTAACCTGTTCTGTTTACCAACCATGATGCCACTTGGACGGCTACATGAGATTTCTTAGGGAACTTAGTAGTTGTTGATTTCTTTTAGTATTGTGGCTATATATGTGTTACCGTCTCTGCTTCCTTTTTCTTCTTTGTGAAAGATTATATTTTCCTAGCCTTGGTATTCTCTTAAGACTTCTAGAGTTTTGCTGACCAGTGTTACTCCTGTGCTACAGTTGGAGACCTCAACCATCTCATCTCTGCCACCATGAGTGGTGTGACTTGCTGCCTCCGCTTCCCGGGACAGCTGAACTCTGACTTGAGGAAACTTGCTGTTAACCTTATTCCATTCCCTCGTCTGCATTTCTTCATGGTTGGGTTTGCGCCACTGACCTCAAGAGGCTCTCAGCAGTACAGGGCACTGACCGTTCCTGAGCTTACCCAGCAGATGTGGGATGCCAAGAACATGATGTGTGCTGCTGATCCACGCCACGGCCGCTACCTGACTGCCTCAGCCATGTTCCGTGGCAAGATGAGCACCAAGGAGGTCGATGAGCAGATGATCAATGTCCAGAACAAGAACTCTTCATACTTCGTGGAGTGGATCCCCAATAATGTCAAGTCCAGCGTCTGTGATATCCCTCCCAAGGGCCTGAAGATGGCGTCAACCTTCATTGGGAACTCCACCTCGATTCAGGAGATGTTCAGGAGAGTCAGCGAGCAGTTCACTGCTATGTTCAGGAGGAAGGCTTTCTTGCATTGGTACACTGGCGAAGGCATGGACGAGATGGAGTTCACTGAGGCTGAGAGCAACATGAATGACCTCGTCGCTGAGTACCAGCAGTACCAGGATGCTACTGCAGATGAAGATGAGTATGAGGAAGAAGAGGAGGAAGAAGAGCCCGCTAACTGAAGCGTGGACTCTTGATTGTCTTGCTGGTCTCTGTCTGGACCTTTGCCTGTTAAGTTTGATTTGTGGTCACCGATTGATTTAGGTTTGGTTTGAACAACAATGCCTGCGGGCTGGTTTGTGGAGTCAGTTTCTTTGTTTGTTTTGTGATACTTCACTCATCGTGGTTGGTTAATATGCGATATCAGTATGCTATTGTGTGCTTCACTAGTAGATGAACAGGCCTGTGAATTGTTTGCTTTCTGTTAGGGATATGATGAGGTTTTCTGCTTGTCTTGAATTTGGGTTTCTTGATATCTTGTTCTTTTTGTCCTTGATTTGATGATAAATAATCGGTCCGGTGTCTTTTTTGGATGCTATGATTATATTACAAGACCAACTTCGAGCTAAAAGAATCAATCCAGAGTTAACTTGTATTGTAATGAAACGTTTAAAATTTGTGAGAGGCATTGGGAGTTGCAAACGAGAGAATGACCGGATTGTATTTGGTATTCTTACGAAGCTAAGTTGAATAGTGACGATAAATTGATTTTGCACAGTATATAGGTAACGAGTGACGGTCGATATGGTTGGTGTACATGATAAGCTAAAGTGAAGCCAAAATTTGTAGTAACCATCATTGAAGACCAAATCATAGCTTATCTTTGGCATGAAGTTACCAGTAGTTTTCATCATTTCTACCATGGCCTTTTGTTATCTTCTGTCTTCGTCTTTTGATCGTTGCTTTAGGTTCACAGCAGTGCTGCTCTTTTGGTAGGTTACAGTGCTTGTCCGATTTTGGCAGTTCATCAAACCAATCTTCAATTCGCTCTCGTTGGTATTTCTCATGTCAAGCAGGCTAGCTTGATTATCTGGAGCAACAAAAGTAGGCGACAAGGTAACTTGATTATCAAAGAAACCTTTGTTTCAGTGCTTTTTGAGGCTGACATGAAGTGAATAGGCTGCTCAAACCAGGCGCGATAGTTGGTACATCCATATCAAATCTAATGAGCTATCACTTTTAGAAGTTGACAATCAGTCGTGCAACGGCGCTATTAACCAACGCTAACAGAAGAAATCGTTCATCACTGAACGGAGTATGAGCGCTCAAAGCCATATTAAGTCGCACATGCTTAAAAAAAAGCGCTAAAGCAATACAGCCTTGATCATTCATGAATATCAACTTTAACTTCCTGGCGCATTTCCTGTACTGCACTTCTGTACAATGAAAACAAAAAGAACGTCGAATACACAAGCTTCAAGCAGAAGCAATCCCTATAATCTGTATACAAACATTTACCGTTTCATCACTCGGTTCAAGCTTGGGGACTCACAGGAAGCAGAGTGATGCCTCGAAACACAGGTAGTCTATTTCTCCAACTTGACTCCATGCTATTTGCATTGCCCCAACGATTTCCCTTGCTTCCATCTCCTGTTGGTTCCTTGTTATCCACTACTGTCTCCACCTGACCGAAACACAGCGAACGCCTCACTGCTGACGGCGGCTTTATCGCAGCAAAGCAAGCTCCACCTGTTACACTCCCTCTGCCGTCGAGTTCAAAAGACTTGAGCTTTTGGCGTAGGGGTTCTGGAGACTTCACAGAATGATCCGTGAAAGCTTCATTGAACATTTCTTCCTCTTCCTCTTCTTCAACCATATCAGCCCAGCTCTTCTTCTGTTTGTTAGTAGGAATCACCTGAACAACAGCAGACGCTGGTTGTTGCATTGCTGAATCCGAAGCAGCAGATACTGGTTGCTGTGGCGTATTAAACTCTCCCTTTGACGGCTTCTCATGGCGACTGCCGTCTTCCTTTGCAATTGGACAGACCATGGAGTCCTCTTTGGGCTCGTTCTTGTTCCAAGACGGACGCTTCCAAGACTCTTCATGTGTTGTGCAAGGCGGATCTTTATGATCCGTAACCACGCAGACCGAGGAGATCTCTGCAGGCCTCTTTGCCAAGGGTGGTTTCACACTGCCCACATTGGAGGATTGAGCTCGTACACTGTCGGAGACTGAAGGGTCGGGGAACTGAAGTTTCCTGCTAGGCCCACTTCCTACTTTCGTAGCACATGCCGCATTTCTGTCTGTGGTTTTTGGCTGAGTGAAGAAAGCAGCCCTTGGTTCTGCTCTCCAAGGTACCACAACCGGAGGAGTATATATTCTCCCTTTGTCAGCGACGGCAAATGGGCCTTGGTTCTGGTTCTGGTTCTCCTTGTCCTTTCTAGACGTCTGGGACTCGATTTCAGCTAGCAACTGAGTGGCACGCTCGAAAGACTTTAGGCAGGATTCATCCATCGGTCTGTCGCCAGCTGAGGCTTTTATGACTTGGATCAGTAGCCTCGCCTCCATCACCTTGTTCATGTGCAGCAAGCAGACAGCAAGATTGCACTGCTTGTTCCTGTCTATCTCGATGGAAAGAGCTTTCCTGCATATAATTCGGTGTTCAAAAATTAGCTTCAGTATCTTCTTCGCTATATTGCTGGCTCATCATATGCTGTCCCTTTATAAATCATGAAATGACAGATTCGATATAATAGAATTATAGGGAAAACAATGCAATCCTGTCAAAGATCTGAGATTAATGCACGATAATATGCCTACTTACACAAACTGATGATAGATGCGCTACTTTTAACAGACTTACCTATAATGTTCCTCCGCGGCCTCATAATTATTCTGCTGCAAGTACGCCCAGGCCAAGTTCCCCAGCAGCCTGCAACATTAGATTGAACCCATATGAATGAGATTCAAGGCCTATAACATCTCAGCTTCCATGAATAAGATCAGCATTTCATTGACTCTTTTTCTCTAGCCAAGGCGACAAAATTAGAATGAACCTATATACATAATTACCTCGCGTATTCCTGTTCAACTGTTATGTGAACCTTCTTGCCTTGAGATCTAGCTATCTTGGTTCTTCTCCCAGCAAAGGCAGAACCTTCTTCGACCCGCTTCAACTTAAGTTGAAGGATCTCAATCTGTTCCTCTAGCCTCCCGGATCGCTGCAGAACACATCAAGCAGCCGCACACATATTATTATCAACAAGCTAGCTCAACACACACACACAATCAGAAAGGCTATTCGAGACGCTTAATGTAGGAAACCAACATCATGTATATACCTTGTAGAGCTCAACAAGTACATTGTCAAGGGACTCCTGGGAGTCGAGTGAGCATAGGTGGCGAAAGGATCTGATGGCCTCAATGGCCTCGTCAGAGCGATCCAGTTGCTTCATCACGACCGCCATGTCCTTCAAGGCACTGTCGACTCTATCGCCTGTGTTTATTGCCGCCCAGAATAGTGATATAGCCCTCCCTGGGTCCTTGTCTATCAACTACAAACCATGTGAAAAGTGCTTTTTACATCAAAATCCATCATCGAAATAGAGAAAGAAACGAGGGGAAATCACAAGAAGCATCAACACACAACAAAGAACCCAAAAAAATCATCATGAATCAAGAACAGAACTTGCTGGATATTCATTTCTTCTTTAAATTAAGCAATCGGGTATCGATATAAATTGACCCGAAGCGTGTAATTGGGATTAATTTTGAGGAAAATTTTCAATTGGGCATCGAATTTTCAATTGATTGATCAGGGCAACTGAAAATGAATGAACAACAAAGACCCAGAAACCCTAATTTGAATTGGAAAATTGATCGAATCAGCATCTTGAATGTAAGCTCAACTGGAATCAGTTCAACCAAGAAATCCCCAATTCTCCACCTCAATTCCATCAAATTATCACTTATCAAATCCGCACGATCCCAAATCGATCACCAAGAACCACCCACAAAACCCTAACCCAAACCCCAACTCATAAACCCAAATCTCCCCACAAACCAATTCAAGAATCCAACCACAACCCATCACCCAAAATTCACTTCAAAAAAAGACCCACAACCCAATTTCCAAAGAATCTAGACCCGAACCTGAACATGCTTCGCCTTCACATAAGGAGAATCCCCTGCGGGCACTTTGTAAATAACATGAAAGCAATCAGACCTTATCTGCTGCTGCGGCGATGGTGGCGGCGGCAAAGGAGGAGTGGGTCTCTTCTTCTCGGAGTTCCAAGAACAAGGAGGAGGCTGTGATCGCCATGGCGGCGGGGTCGAGAACCCCCTCGGAGTCTGCTCAGGGGTGGTGAAGTTCTTGTCTGAGATCCACATTGTAATGTTCTTGAACAGAGGGGAGAATTTCGATTGGAGTTTGAATTGATGGGAAAAAATTGTTGATTTGGGGATTTGAGGTGAGTTCTTGGAAGATGAAGGGAAACAGAGAGGGATAATCAATCACAGAGAGAGTGATGATGAGAGGAGATGGATTTGAAATTTAGCGACCGTTGGAGAATTGAATGTTCTGGTGTGGTTAGACAACGGCTAGTATATATAGAGAGGGGTGTTGGATGTTCGAGGGTTTCGGTTAACTTATTGGTATGTTACGAACCGAGGTCAAGAGCAGTCTATGTCTAGGTAAACCTCTCACTTTTTCAATAAAATGCGCTAGCCGACGATATTACGTTTCATTCGGATACTAAAGATAAATCGTGAAACCTTATCGATTGGCTTGTAATGGTTATGTTCTTAGGGACAATTGTAAGTTGGTGATGAGATTCAACTCGGGAGAACTTTCTTTGTTGGGGTTTGATGTTTTGATTATCGACATGATGTTATGAAAAAGATAGAACCAATTGACTTAAGAAAAAATAGCTGAAAGTTCAATAGTTTTATGCAAATAGGTCTCAAAATATTGTTAAGTTTCTTCTCTTTAATCATATTGACATTTTTTTTCACGGTTAAAAAAATAATAAGGTAATCATACTGCAAAATAAAACTTTTTCTCAGTGATGACAAAAGTAAGAAATCAACATAGCCCAGAAGCGACCAAGAAAAGCTATGGAATCAATTATTCACAAAAAAGATACCTACAAAAGCGACAAATGAACAAAAATGCAGCAACACCAGTGAACTTCTTACTATGAAGGTGGAGGCTGATCAGGCTGGTTTTGTTGAGAAACCAAAGTCAATATAGAGCTAGCAAGGTTGTTGATGGCTTGAACAAGAACACCAACACCTTGTCTATCCATTTCTACCTTTGATTCCTCGACTTTGAGTCTCCTCTCATGTAAGCGCAAAAACTCTCTGTGTCTCCTCTCCTGTTTCTCTTCGCTAGCTCGGATGGCCTCTACAATGATCGAAGCACTTCTCGCAATTGCTGAACCAATGACGGCCAATGATGATGATGGCTCATCCATTGGCGTGCTTGTGCTCGGGTGGTTTGTTCCTAAGGTTCTTGTTTGTTTTTGTTGTTGTCGCCGTTGGTGGTGGTCGTCGTGTTGATCTGATCCTGACGATATTCTTCTTCTCTTGGCGGGTGAATCTGAATGCTCGCTCGCATCTGAATCTGAGCTATCACAATCAAACCAAAGGCATACACCCTTTAGATCATTTATGATACACATGAACCTCAACACAACATCCAAAATTTACCCACAGTTGAGTTGTTTTGCATATCTAAATCAATGCACACTTGTATATGATTCTGAACTATCACAATCAAACCAATAATGGCTCAATGTCGATGATTTGACCAAGTACATACCAATGCGTGACCAACTTATTGATAAAAGGGGAACAGAAGCTGATGACATTGATTGGTAAATCAATAAGAAACTGTGCCCAACATGTGAAAGTGAAATTGATGGGAATTTTTTTTTCTCTTTATGCTTGCAAATTGAATGATGCCATTCACATTGCATACATATTGGTGATAAACATTAGTACTATGAATTTTTATGCTAATATGAAAGGCCTGTAGACTGTATGGTGCTAATTACATATTTTAATACAAAAGAACGAAGTTGATTTAAAATCAGTTAAGCTAGTTGTTTTTTTCTAATCAACTCAGGTACGATTGGTGGAATTTTAGGCCTCTAATCTCTGAAACTGAATATTTTGATTTTAAAATAGCCCTTATAAATTTCTCACAATATATCGGCTACGGATCAGAGACTACCAAAAAATACAATATGAGATCCAGTAGTACTATACTAGCAGAAAAAGTCAATTGCTATGCTATGCGATTGAGTAAAATATAGTCATGGTAAGGTGAAATACTAATCACGTTATCAAGATCTGGTGCAAGTATGACAATGATATATGCATGTAGGAATATACTGTACCAACAATATTCAAAGCATGAAAATGATACCACAGGACTTTTGGCTTGTATTTGATGGTCCTCTTCCTTGCCTTTTTCTTTCTTCTGATTTTCTTATTGTTGGATATTATATGTAGATTCTATGGAAGTTGACACGTAGTATTATTCTACAATTTCCTTACATAGGAAAATATACCCAAAAACACCCAGTAATATCGACTCATAGGATTCAATATTACACTAATTAGTTTGCCATTACAATGATAGCTGAACGTCTGAATCAGTTAGCCTATATTAACGACACATGCTCATTAGTAGTTAATAGAGGTCACCTTTCAGCTAATGGTTAGATTTGATCACACAAATAATGAGCAGAAAATTACATTAGCAAACACTATCCAAACTCAGCTTCAAGAAGAGTAGTAAGAGCATACCCACTGCAGGAGATGACCGAGGAACCTGAGACATTGTCACCGCCTCCGCCACCAGCCGCGTTGGCGGCACAGACGGTTGTGCTAGCCATATAACCGGAGTATGAGGCGAGACTGGCTGTGGCAATGCAGGCATTGAACAGGACACACCCTGCTGCAAAACTGGTACCAAACTTACAGGCTCAAATACACTAATTACTGGTTTTTCCATCACACAAACACCACCAATACCCTTACAATCATCTACATTGTCAGCCCCCGCCACCACCGCCACCGCGACATCACGACAGGACCCACCAGCGCCATGCTTCTCCACAACTTGAGCAAGAGCCTGATAAACCTGAAACAACATACTAGTGGGCAAGTTCCTATCTTTCCTCTCATTCTTCTCAATCTTCCAATAAGAGCTCTCATGATTCTCATGATCATCACCTAATCTCCTCTGATACCCTCTAATCTTCTTGTAATCTCTCATCAGATTATCCCACTTGTCATTGCACTGGTTTTGGCTCCTCAAACAGTCTCTCCTCCAACAGTAATCTTCTACCCATTTCCATCTCAGCTCTGTTGGCTTGTTGCTTTGGTGAAAATGCTCATTGTTTTGATGTTGCTTTTTCATTCTCCTTTCATCATCCATTCTCTTTGCTTCTATCAAGATCATTGTTTCTTGGACTGCCCAGTTTCCTTTCCTGTATTCTCTCATCACAGTATTTGATGGGTGGAGTTGATTATGTGCCATGGATGAATCATATCATGGATAACAAAAATATGGGGAATTTAAAAAAAATATATGGGAAATTTTGGTGATGGGTAGTCAAGGTTATTTTTGTAGGGAGATGTGTAGGGTGAGAGTAATGAGAGTTGGAGCAGGAGAAGCAGAAAGAGATGGGTCATGTCCTGTATGTCATCATCTGATACACTTTTTTAAGGGTCTTTTGGGATGGAGGGACTCATTGTTGGTTTTTGATGTTGATATTAAAAGGTCGGTCAAAAACTATAAAAAAAGAACAGTTTGTAGCTATGCAGCTATTTTCACGAGGAAGCAACTCTTTTAAACATTTGAATGGAGGATAGAAAGATTCATTATCGATTTAGCATGTTCCATATTCCAATCAGGATCAGATTCTCCTGCTCTTTTCAAGGGAAATCCTTAAACTGCAAGGCATTTTAAGTTCAAGCGGCTCCCAGCTTAGGTATCGCCATTACTCTATTGTCGAGTTTGTTAGACCTTACATTTCTACCCTTGTTGAGGAACGACGGAGGCAAAATGGACGCCGAAAAGGATTGCATTATGCTTCATAAGAATGGGCGTGAATCCAAGCATCGAGTGAATCCAAGCATCGAGTGACAACAATAGAGGGAAAAAAAACCTACTATTTCCTTCTTCCCAAATTAATTGAAATATTTTTTTTGTCAGTTTCAAAATAAATGAAACGTTTTCATTTTTAATAATCTTTTAATATAAAAAATATCAAATCAATCTCATCTGTTACAATACACCCACTAACTCGGTTACAGTAAACCCACTATCATAAAAAAATGTTCATTTTTTATCAAAATCCACACAAATTCAATACTCGTATAAATTTTCGTATAAAATCAAAACATTTCGATTAATTCGAAATAATTATGTAAAATGATACAGGATGATACACAAGTTGAAGGGATCACTCGTTTGTTGATATGATAGAAGGAATCTACATCTTCATTCGTACTTGGGTTGGGGCCAACATTTTCTACAACTATCAGTATCTTTTACTCCGTCACCAATGATATGAGCTGGAGATGGATAGCCTACTGCAGAGGAAACACTTCCTAAAACTTGATTTTCTCACTGCACTTTCCAATTCAATAATAAACCAATATTTTTTTCCAAATCATGTTATCGCTCATCAGTGATTGACTTCTCCTGATTACACCGTCGTCCTCAAATCCAGTGATTGATGGATTATCTGTATTTTTGTGTTTGTGATTATTTGTTTCTGTTATTTAAATTATAATATTTTTTTTGATAATTTATTTGAATTGTAATATTTTGATATTTAATAATTTTTTAACATAAAAATATCAAAATATTTATATTTTATATCATATCAACTCATCCAATATCATTTTTTTTATTTCTTTATCTCACACTCATAAAAATAAAATTATCATTTTTTATTAATTTAATATATATTTATATTATTATATCAAAAAGTCGTTATTATTTAAACTGGACTGAGAGAACATCTTTTAACATACCCTGTGAAAGTGAAAAGCAGGACCCGGCCTCATTGCAAACAAGACATTAATGCCTCTCTGTGGGTGTGTCATATATGGGCAGATGCCAGCAATGAAGGTCAGAGGAACTGAAGGGCATTGCAGAGCAAGATGGGGTCGCTTTGACCAGACCAGAAATCTGCCTTGATTGTAACAGATCATGGAGGCTGCCCTGTGCCCAATGGCCACATCCACACATCAATTGTTCTACCTCTCCTCCTTGCTTATTGGTCTACAAACTTACTCCCTCTGGCTCAATTATATGATTTTATCCGATATGAGATTTTATATATATGTTGAATTTATATAAAATTTAAAAAAAATAATAATATTTTTTTTAAAGATAATGTGATGTAAATAGGGGTTTAGAAAAAAAACGAGAAAAAAGAAGAAATGAGATGATGAGATAATTTATTTATATAAATATAAATTCATTATCAAACTAATAAAAAAAGATGTTGTAGTTAAATTAAAATAGGAGGAATACTATATAATTAATCATGTGTACTCATCATGTTTATTGTGCAATAAGGACATGATAAAGTAATCTTTTTATCATAAGGTTGCATTCATCTCATTGTCTTTTTGATTTTATCTATGACGGAAACATCTGAGCAATTGTTACCGTAGATGTTAAACTCATCGGGGCTTAATCCCCGACTTAAAAGGATCGTATTACTAGCTTTCACGAGACTGAGTCATCCATCACTAGGTCGCCAAGGAACTGACCTTTACCTGTGTTTTACAAGCCATTTGGAATTAGGGGATCACGAGACACTCATTTTGATTCGTTGCTTTCGTTGGTGTAGTAGTTTGGATGGTAGCTAGCTCTGCCCCTTGTCACGGGGATAGAATTTCGCTACCCGTGCGACACTCAACTTACTCACTCCTTCAATCGAGCTCAGCCTAACTCGTCACCCAAAGGTAATGTTTGAGAACGCAAGAGAGTTTGGACTTGAAAACAAGTTTGTATCGAGAACACTTGAGAACTTATAAAGCTTTGAAAATTTATAAGAATGGGATGAGCTGGATGTCTTGAGATAGGATGAGATGGTTTGGCTAAAAGACCTCACCCCTATATATACAAGTCCTTGGAGAGTTCTAAACTTGGCATCTAGACTCTTCCATACTCTTCTCATCCTAAGAATGTACAAGAGTGCTCTAGACTCTTCTTCCAAGATATTTACATAGAAATCTCTAAAATGACTCCTAACTAGAGAACTCTAGAGTTGTCTAGAGAAGTGTAGAGCATTCTAGCCGACTCTAGAAAAGTATGAAATTGTCTAGAGAAATATGAAGAACTCTAGACAATTCTTCAAAGGAAATCCCATAAATTAGCCCACCCATGACATACTCCTCCACCTATGTCGCGGACGTCCTTATCGCGACGCACTTGTATGACTCGATCTTTTCCTTGAGTCGTCGTGAGAAGCCTTCGAGCACCCATCTTGCCGTCTTGGTAGGAGTTCTTTCCCGTGTTCCTTCGGCAAGACTCGTGAGATCTTCTTTGGCATCTCCTTTGTCACGTGAGAGATCTCACCTCTCCTCAAGTGAGTAGGTTCATCACTTTTGATTCTCTTAAAGAGTTGCATGGTTACGACTATCTTCGCTTGAGCCTTCTTTGTTCGTCGCACCATCGGGGCCACGCAAACTCCATCGTTTTTCACTATGTGCAAGACATTAGCAAAAGAGATTGGTATCGCCTTCATACCCTCGATGAAGTCGATTCCAAGCACCAAAGAATAGTCGTCCATGGGAACGACAGTGAGATCCACTGATCCCTTCCAATCGCCAATGCGAAGGCGTACGCCACGGACCACGACATCGATTGGTTCGACCTTCGAGTTCACTGCCTTGAGCATGCCTTGCTCTTTGTCGACTCGAAGTCCAAGTCGCTTGTCTCTCCCCGCGAGACAAGACTGTGAGTTGCCCCTGTATCAACTAAAGCATGAGTTGTGTACGATCCGATCACCGCATCGACGTACATCAACCCTTTCGATGAAGACTTCTTTTCCGTGGTCTTCATCGCGTTAAGGAACATCGATGAAGACTTCTCCTCCGTGGTCTTCATCGCGTTAAGGAACATCGATGAAGACTTCTCCTCCGTGGTCTTCATCGCGTTAAGGTTCCTCAAAGATCTCATCTCTTGCATGGGTTCCTCCTCCACCCGAGCAATCATAACCGTGAGAGCATTCTTCTTCGGACACTCCTGAACGAAGTGAGGTCCATCGCATAAGAAGTACTTCACCTCTCCCTTGGACTTCACCGCGTCCTTGGTTGTGGTCTTCTTCCACCCTCTTTGCTCTCCTTTCTTCGAGTCACTCCTGCTAGCGAAACTCGAAGTCAGCTTGATCCCTTCATGGGTCTCTCGTCCACCTTTCTCGAAGTCATCCCTCGACTTGTTGTCCTTTGGAGAGTCACTCTTCTTGAATTCGATGAATGACTCCACCGTCGTTATGACCGCCGCAAGAGTTACAACGAGGCAAGAGTTTCAACACCACGTCGTTGTAACTCTTGTTGTGCCCATGGTTGAAGTCCATCCTCGAAGTAGATGAGCTTGTCTTCCTCGGACATGTCGCTAATTTGGAAGAACAACTCCGTGAAATCCTTCATATACTCCCGAATCGTGTCCGTTTGCCTTAACTTCCGCAGTTGTCTCTTACTTTCATGTTGGGCATTCTCCTGATAGAAGAAGAGTTTGAGATCCTTTTTGAAGTCATCCCACTTCTCCATGGTGAACATTCCCGCTTGAGCGTCACTGTAACGACGATGCCATCACACATAGTCCGAGAGAAACATGGCCGCGGTCTTGATCTTCTTCTTTTCATCATCTATGCCCAAGTGATCGAAGTATTGTTCTATGTTAAAGAAGAAGGTATCGACCTCCTTAGCATCGCGTTTTTCGATAAACGGCTTTGGCTTAGGGGGTTTCGAACCGTGCCATCTTCCCAAAGCTTGCTCCACCATTCGCTATGGCCGCCTTGCATAGCGAGGTTTCTTCCCTCAAGGTCTTCATCTTCTCTTGGAAAGTGGCCATCACCGTATGTACCACATCCATTTGCGCTCGGAACTCTTTGCGAAGAGTGTCCAAGCATGAGTTGAGAGTACCTTGCAACACACCCTTGAGACATTCCTCCCGAGCCTCGATAATATCGTTGTTAGGCACATCCTCCTCCAACTTATCCGCCATCTTAACCACGATCTCTTCCACCCACGAGAGTCGTGACTCCATGGCAGCTTGAACATCTTTCGACTTTCCTCTTCCTTTGCGCGTGGTTACATTCACAGTGTTCACCTCCTCGAGAATCCCATGCTCAACAATGCTTGAATCCGCCATCTCTCGAACCAAGGCTCTGATACCAACTGTCACGGGGATAAAATTTCGCTACCCGTACGGCACTCAAGTTATTCACTCCTTCACTCGAGCTCAGCCTAACTCGTTCACCCAAAAGTGATGTTTGAGAACGCAAGAGAGTTTGGACTTGGAAACAAGCTTGTATTGAGAACACTTGAGAGCTTACGAAGTTTGAGAGTTTACAAGAATGGGATGAGTTGGATGTCTTGGGATGGGATGAGATGGTTTGGCCAAAAGACCTCACCCCTATATATATAAGTCCTTGGAGAGTTCTAGACTTGACATCTAGACTCTTCCATACCCTTCTCTTCCTAAGAATGTACAGGAGTCCTTTAGACTCTTCTTTCAAGATATTTACATAGAGTTCTGTAGAATGACTCCTAAGTAGAAAACTCTAGAGTTGTCTAGAGAAGTCTAAAGTATTCTAACCGACTCTAGAAAAATATGAAAATATCTAGAGAAATACGGAGAAGTCTAAACAATTTTTTAAAAAAAACCCCATAAATTAACCTACCCGTGACACCCTGTCCTCCTATAGAGTTGGCCACTGTTTTTCTATCCACTTTCCACGTTTAATTTTGAGAACAAATTTAGAGAGACAGTGAATGAATGACTAGTCCTCAAGCCAAATACAAAAGAAACAAAAGAAAAATAATGAAACATGTAGGAGAAGATTCATTTGAGATATTAAGTTCAGATCATCTATATTGTTACTTGTAAGTGGTAAACATCAAATTTTGATTTTCTTGACTTGTAATGTAGAATAAATATCATCAATCCTATATGTCATATGCAATCCTGGAAACCAGCTCTATGAACACATCTTATGTCGTCGTTCAATGTAAGATACTAGTATGAAACTACGAGAACCTTACGATGAAGAAGGAACAAATCCAGGGCAATTTGCACCGCGATGAAACCACAGGAAATTAACACTGGCATAAGTTCGTTATTAGAAGGATCAATATTTATACAAAAAAAGAAGAAGAAGAAAACCTCATGCCTTGTACCTATATGCAAGCCGATGCACCAAGTTTATCTTCAGAAGAAAAACTTGCCTCCAACACTCCAGGAACATGATTATTAAGAACATCACTGCCACATAGAGCATATACTCCTAACTTGCTAATTGCTAAGGAGCAAAGAAAAGCACAGTCGTAATAGGTTACTCGAATCAGTACACAAGCAACAGAAGTTAAGATGACAGTGTGATCGACCGTCCCAACTCGACCCCCTAAAAATCTGAATTAGAAGATTTGAGATCCATAAAGGTTGTTGCATCTATTTAACCTTGAAAAACCTTAACAGGATATAACAAGACTTCTAAAAACACACACACTTATGTCAATCCATCTCATTATGCTTACCTCGGCACACATCTCTATTTATACTACTCAGTGTCTTAGCCTTTCACTTCCGTGCATGATTGAGATACAGACGCTGTCTAGTGTATTCGTAATGTTAAGTCACAATTTGGCCGTGGCGCAAGGTTTGGGATTGAACCTTCATGTAGCAGTTGAATAGCTAAGAAACAGGTGGAACTTAGAGTGAAGGCTTTCCCTTGCTGCGTTTTCTATGTATTCCATCTCCCATTTTTTGGTGCTTAAAGTGATCTAACGTTCGCGTAACGTGTTCTGTAACAAGTTACCAGGACACAGCGTTCATACAAGGTTTTGCGAAGCTGAATTTCACTAGGGCGAAACATCAAACAGCTTTTCTACACCCCATGAAGAAGATGCTCATCTATTGGCATTTCTCCCAAGTTTAGCCAAAACAAAACCCAATAGATCACTCTCAATATACAGAAATACTGGATTGAGATCGCTATCAAGAATTCAAGTTAGCTAAGTTCTGCTACATTCGCGAATTGAAAGCTGGATTGCATCGAGGAAAGATCCGTTACCTGTCTAAGACGTTGGCTGGCTTGGCTCTGATATCAGTGGATGGTGGATATTGGCCTCTGCTGACACGGTTATTAAGTTAATCAAACGGATTTATATGTATCCAAGAATTGAGGCCGTTGCACCAACCAACATTGTGTACTTTTAGATAACGAAATGATATTTCCTGTAAGTTCCAACACGTACGTGCGCTTAAATGACATATAACATGATATACGTATCCGTTTGAGGGTTCTGGTCAAATTCCTCGATAACTAGGCGTCCAATGTTTGATGGTCACAACTTTTTCCACTTCCGTTTCATATTTGTAATGTTCTCCATGGTCGGCCAACTTGGTCCATCCACTTCCTAAATTCTGAACAAAACAGTATGTAGGTCCTTCCAAAATTAGATACATCCCCTCAGAATCGAGCTGTGCAGATCCACTCATTCACTTGACCTGAACCCATTTTCTGGGATGGGTACGCACCTCCTTTTCCACAAGTTGAGTATGTAGCCTCGTGATCACATGGGAGCATTTAGTTAACGTCCTGTTTTTTTTTTTTTTTTTTCCCTTGATTTTTTATGAAAAAAGGTAGATATAAAATGAGATCTTAAAAAACAATAAAAAAAAATGAGATCTTAAATTTTTCACTAACAACGAAAATTTTATAAAACGTGACTTACAATTGGGTTTTCAATTGGGATGTTACGAGCAAAAAGTGGACGTCAAATAGCAGTTGGCGTCTTATGGGATCATTTGACTCCACTTAAAAAAGATGATTGTATACTAATCACATATTGCATATCTATGACTTATAACGTCTCAATCATTAGTTCCGTATGAATATCGAAGACTCAAATTCAATGTGGCCTATACTATACCTATTTTACGTACCTAGTGAAACATCACATGTGACATACCTTGAGATAAACATTAACCTAATAGCCATATTAAGTCGGGACAAAAACTCATCTGCATTTATTTTCTCTATTGTAAGTTTCAAACTCTGTGTTTTGTTCATAAAAAGAACACTTATACATTCATTTTCAAGTAAGTTTCAAACAAAAGAATCCGAGTTTTATGTTACCCGCTATCTCTCCCTTTCATCACAGTTTCTCTACGTTTCTTCTTCGTAGTTCTTATCAATTTATAGCAATAACAAAACAAAGACTTCTCCCATACTATAAATATACACGAGCATATCAGTCTCCATTTCATCATCACCTTCAGCATATTTTTAAAAAAATTAACCCTCCTCCCACACAAAACAGAGCCGTTACCCGCCATGGACGCTGCCATCAATCACCACGGCGACGGCCGCCTACACATAGCGGTTCTTCCATGGCTAGCAATGGGACACATAATCCCATATCTCCACTTCGCCAAACGCCTCTCTCAAAAGGGTATCCGAATCTCATTCATTTCTACTCCAAGAAACATCACAACCATCCTCACCACTCTCCTCCCCAACCCTGCCGCCGCCTCGCCTGCCATCGACTTCGTCCCGATCCCGTTCCCTTCCTCCACGGTCGAATCCACGATGAACATCAAGCCCTCCGATCATCCCCGCCTCAAGGCGGCCTTCGCCACGCTAAGGGAACCCGTCGCAGCATTTCTCCGGGACGCTGTCCCGGACGTGGTATTGTACGACTATTGCTGCGATTGGGTCCCGCCAATCGCGGCTGAGATCGGCGCCTTGTCGGGGTTTTTGTCTGTTTTCAATGCGTCCACTCTCTGTTTTATTGGCCCGCCGGAGAGGCTCGTCCAAGGGAGCAACGAGGATCTGGAGGCGCTTTTGCGGGCCTGGACCACGAAGCCGGAATGGATTCCGTTCGAGAGTAATATGAGATACTATCTCCATGAGATCAAGCGGATGTTGGCGAGCCAAGGAGGAGACGGGGACTCAAAGGAGGCGGAGCGGTGGGGCCGGGCGATAGCAAGCGGGGCTTTCACGGCAGGGAAGACAAGCGTGGAGCTCGAATCGAAGTGGATCGATCTCCTGAAGGATTTGTACAAGAAACCGGTGATTCCGATCGGGACGCTTTTTCCGATAGCCGCAAATGATGATGGCCACGAGGGTTGGGGCGAGGCACCGAGGATCAAGGATTGGTTGGACCGAATGGGAGACGGTACGGTTATCTACGTTGCATTGGGGACCGAAGCGATCCTCAGTAGGGACGAGATCACCGAGATGGCCCATGGATTGGAAGACTCGAGGGTCCCATTCCTCTGGGTATTGAGGGACCCGCCAGAGTCTACCCAGACCGCAATGTCTCTACTGCCGTCTGGGTTTCAGGAACGGGTCCAGGGGACTGGAATGGTGTACACGGCGTGGGCCCCACAGGTGAAGGTATTGGGTCATCGGGCAATTGGCGGGTTCTTGACCCATTGCGGGTGGAGCTCGGTGATCGAGGGGCTAGGATTCGGACGAGTCCTGGTGCTGCTACCGATGATCAACGATCAGCCCCTGATTGCGAGGATGTTGACGGAGGAGGGGCTCGGGTTGGAGATCGAGAGGCGGGAGAAGGACGAGTGGTCGTTGGCTCGTGACGAGGTGGCAAGGAAGGTGAGGGCGGCGATGGTGACGGAGGAAGGGGCGGTGTTCAGGGAAAAGGCGAGGGCGATGAAGGGTATTGTTGGAAACGATGAGTTAAATGACCGTTATGTGGAGGACTTCATCCACCGTATTGAACAAATGAGACAGATATCCAAGCAGTAAGCATCTAGGGAAACTGTGAAAATAAGGATAAACCAATTTTTTGAGAGTTGATCATTGTACCTAAAACGATTGAAAGTTCACAATATTGGCGCTCATAACAGATTGATCAATTTACAGAATTAAAATTTCGACCAACCAGTCACATAAAAACGAAATTCGGTCCATGAATTTAGGTCTACCACATTGATCAAAGCACATTCATACAGAGGTCTGTACGTCCAAGAGCTGCCTATGTGTTGGCTGCATGGAATCGAAAGAAATGGACCGTGTATTGAGAATATGCCATTCTTGTTGATCGAGTAGAAAAGCTACAAAATCTAGACGATTCTCGATATGTCGGATTGGTTTGCTTTACCATGATAAAGAAACAAAGGCAGAGCCAAGAAACAAGGTTTGACGAAAGATAGCAAAGGCGTCCTTATAATGGTATAAAATTCATACACAGCATTATTATAGCTTAACAAAACAAATGCATAATGACTTCCAAAGCATTTCCCTATCCCGTAAATTCGACTTGAAAGATATCCTTGGCATGATGATCTACAGCAAGCTCGTGATCATTTTTAAAGCACAGGCAAACTAATAACACGATGTTCACGATAAATAACGCCCCATTTACCTTGACCTTCATTGCAGCTGCGATGGGCGGTTGTAGGATGATGAAGGAGAACATGGTGATTTATGCAGCGGCAATGCTCATTTTTTGCCACCTCCAGAGACATTAAACTTGAAGAATATCACGTCGCCATCTTGCACAACGTAGGTTTTTCCCTCTTGGCGATACTTGCCAGCAGCCTGTAAAATACGTACGACTTATGACCATGGTGATAAAGAGAGAATCATAGAATGCCAGTGGGCATACGAAACCAAATGGTCACAGGACAAAACTTTAAGCACGAATGATCCAATGGTTTGGCTTCCTGCAAGAAATGAGAAATATACCTTAACTGCTGATTCACTGCCGAGTTCCTTCAAATCTTCAAATTTCATCACCTACAAAGATGCTCCAATATTAGCAGGGACTAAAAGAATATGAACCCTTGGATTTTAGTTCCATGCCGCATGATGAAGAGAATTTAAGTTCCATTTTTCAAGACTAAATGTGCCTGATACCCACAAAAGAAAAAAAAAAAAAGAAAAAAAGAAAAAAGAAGAAGAGGAGAAATGGAGGCTGCAGGTTTTCAAACAAGTTGAAAACTTGAGAACCTTCTTACAAGGTGAGAATAAGCTTCTAGACGTGTTTGCAGGCTTTCAAACAAGTTGAAAACTTGAGAACCTTCTAACAAGGTGAGAATAAGCTTCTAGACGTGTTTGCAGGCTTTTATAGAAGTTGAAAACATTTAGAGGAAAAAGGACAAGCGTCAAATGTTAAGCCTATGAGGGGCAGAAACCCAATATTGCACCTTCGCATGGATAGGTGACAGGTTGTATGTTGAGAGTAACACCCAGCTTTTAAGATTTATCATAAGCAGATTGCAGAGAGAGAAAAAGGCCTAATATGTTTTCCTTTTCCTGGGAGTGGGATGTAATGATCAAATAATCACCTCAGCACATATGAAACCTCTCTCGAAGTCTGTATGGATTGCTCCAGCAGCTTGAGGAGCCTTGGACTGTCTTCGGATTTGCCAGCACTTAACCTGAATATATATCAAACAAAAACAAAATGAAGTTATTGCTCAAATATGTTTTGTTGTTATACCTTCACCTAAGACAATATAAAATCAAATTATTGGCAACTTTTTTCCTTGCAGATGAACCCCTCAACAAGTGACATGATAAAATCAAGGTTGATAACCCTGAAACAGGAGTTTCCTTTTGTTCATATAACAAGGTTGATCTTCACCTCTTTTTCCCCCTTTGATAAAAAGGCAAGAAACAACGTGCTACCTCATCAGGACCAGCTGTGAAGAAATATATGAGATTGATCGCTGAGAATCCAGTCTTTATGATCTTCGGAAGAGCACTGTCAAACAAGGAAGATAGACAACTTTATATTCCATTAAAACCAGTGTTTTTGTACGATACTCATGAGGGAATTATTCAAATACTACTTACAACCAACTAGACATAAGTTGAAGCAATTATATAGCATATATTGGCATCATTCAAAAGAATGGGGAACACCGCATGTTATTGATTTCATGATGGAAGCACTGTTCAAGGACTAACCTCTGTACCTTGTTCTCCTCACAATACTTTTCTGCTTCATCTACAGTCATATCGGCAAGATTTCTCTCCAAGGCACCACTAAATGGGATTATTGGCTCACCCCCATGCTCTTGAACCCTAGTAAGTGGTACAAATTACAAACAAGGGAACTCATGAGTGTTTACAAAATATAATAGCATCAAATAAATAATTCATGATTTGGGATGCAAATTCTTACGGACCCATATCTTGGGACAATAGAAGTACCATGAACCACAATACAAGGGACATAAAAATTTGAAGAATTTATAAAAGCGTTGGTGACCATTTTTAATGGTCCGTATTTTGTGACGAGGTATTTCAGAAGAAAACTTGGCCTCAGTTTCCGCTGTCAACAAGGGTGTCTTATTATACTAGTCAAGAAAGGTACTTTCTTGGCCGTGGCCCAGTAACTCAGCACTAATAATCACCAAATATCTGTCAACGTGACCTCTTAATGGAGCAAACCAAGGATAATTGTCATTTTAAGGATGGTCACCCACAGCGTAAGCTAATATAAGAACCAAGAATAAAATGGAAATCTAATTGAAGAAACAAGACAAGGGAATCAACATCTAGCATACCAAGCATGAATCTTCGGCAGATACTTGTTCTTTTTCCTTTGGTAGTCTTTCTCATTCATGTTAACCTGCAATTCACAACTACAATTAGGTTCAGAAGAGCACATGCTGGCATTGGCAGCAAAACAACACAATCAATTGCCGCTACCGCCTCATCACATCCTCACTGTCACCAAGCAACCCTCCGCTCCGCATCTTTAGGTGGAAGATTTGACAAATACTAAGAAACCAAATGCCAAAATAAAAAATAAAAAATCCCTTGCAGTCCGAATCATCCACCCATCCATTCGTCGTTTTCTACACGACATCTTCATGAATACGCTAAATATGCAGGTTTTTTTTTGCTTTATCAAACATATGCACATAACTAGGTCTCTAGTTTAAGGTAACCATTACCAATAAGGAACCTTAGAGCATGGCCATTCACCAATTTAGTAAAACATACGCAAGATAGAAGGATATCTACCAAGTAAACTACAGGCTTTGCAGTAAGTAGTTGAAAAGTGTTCAGGATCTCAACATCAGCAGCTTTCCAATCTCCTAGGCGAACATCTTTTCCCTCTTCGAGCCATGTTTTGATCTGCGAGAAGGAAATGTAGTCCGACAGTTATATCTGGAGGCTGGAGTCTGGACCCACAGAATAATCAACATAATGTAACAGCAAAGAGTGCACATAATCCCTATGTAAGGCATCATACTATGCTTTTGATGCAATGCTCAATCAACCATTTCCAGTTTTCCACAAGAATACCACCTTACCCAATACATGAAAAGCTACTAATCTGAACTTAAAAGGAACACAGAAATTTTCACCAATATAATAATGCATAGGTAAGGTCTACATACAAAATATGCTCCCCATAGCATTTCACTGGCCATCATATGTTAGAGAAGTAGATAGGACCATGTCAAAAAGAACAAAAAATCACATTCAGGTAAGCATATTCAGTGCACTTGGCAGAAGCTTGTGCAGAATATGGGACCAGAAAGCATCCTAAAGCATATTCAACATTGACACAAGAATGCATACTCTTAGACAACACTCATGCTCTATCTTTAGCTGCTTGTCATTGCTCCTCTTCATACTTTTTTCAAGATCTTCAATTCTCCTTTCCATAAATTCAAGATCCTACAACAAAATTAGATA
>JAOVYX010015844.1:0-26472 GCA_035668315.1 Drosera spatulata | reverse complement strand
CTCGTAATAATATATATGTTGCACATGATATAAGATGTTATATATGTAACAAAACTTGAAACATATAAGATGTTGTACATGATATTGGTGTTAAATATATCACGTATTAGAAATGATGTCCTTATAAAATTAAATGGAAAGTAATTATGAAAAAGAAATAAACGATGTAAAAAAATATAAAAAGAAAATATGAAAAATTTAAAAACTTTAATATTAGCGACGGATTCCGTCGTTAAATAATGTATTGTTTTAGTTATTAGCGACAGAACCGTCGCTAATAGTATAAATGTAAAAATATTTCATGCAAAAATTTACTAAGGTAAAAACTAATGTAATTTGTGAGGGATCCGTAACTAAATATTTTTTTTGTTTTTAGTGATGGATCCGTCGCTACATTTGTAATTACAAATTCCTTTATATTTTTTTAGCGACGAAAATCCGTCGCTAAAAATTATGATGGGTTTTTTCCCTTCTCAGCGACGGAATTCTGTCGCTAAATGTATTAAATTTAGTCACAGGGTTTGACTTTTCGTCCTAAATAAATAAAAAATTTTACTTGTTATTTTTGCTACGGATCCATCGCAAAAATATATGTTTTTGCGACGGAGTTGATCCGTAGCTAAACTGTATTTTTTTTGTAGTGAAGGTTAGCAACAACAACCTAGTATATATCTCGTCATAGACAGGGTCTAAGACGAAAGGTAAACGAGATATATAATATGATGTAAATCCGTGTTTACATTATTATGTGAAGAAAATGGAATAAATGAATAGAAAGTTGAAATGATTCAGCATGAATCGCACATATGACGCATGGCCATGCTTCATGATATTTTGAAGGCACTAAGCATGGCCTGATCTTATGCACGGCCGTGCGTCCTGCCAGACTGAAATCACTAAGCATGGTCCTATCAGGAGCATGGGCCGTGCACGTTTTAAGATATTATCTTATTTTGTGGATACTAATGCAACCCATGTAATGAATTGATTAGATAAGAACGATCTAATATGGTTTGTAATTCTCTTTTCACATGGTGGTTTGATCTCAGAGTTTTTCATAGGATTGTGGGTTTTTTCTCTCAAAACTCAAGTATTTCACGTAAATCCATGTGTCATTTGTTGTTATTTTTTTCGATCTAGTATTTTCAATCTTTTCACCAAACATGATTGATTGTGTTTATCAATCGTGCATAGATTTCGCTTGCTAGCGTAATTACTCACAACCGTGTTAGCATGTCTTGTGATCTCAATCTTTGATGTGTGTGCGTGTTCGGGTGTCTGATAATTTGTATAAGACATACTGATTAATGAGACGAAACAAACATAGGTGGTTCTTTTATCAGGCGTACTTACTCTTTTTGACAAGCATGCTGATGATTTTTGTGACACATACTGATTATCTACGGCCATGGGTTCACGGCAATGATGATTGATGATGCGAGTTTGTAGTTAAGACGCACTGATAGGTTTTTTGGACGTACTATGGGATATATAAGGCATAATGTTTTCCACGATGACGAAAAGATGTACTACAACTTTATTCATAATATATAAGACGTAATGTTTTCACCCATGACAGAGAGATGGTGGCAAGGTCGAGGGACGATGGAGATGTTGTGGAGATGCTTTAAAGTTCGCATCGGTGATGTGTGTGGAATTGGAAGAAAGTGGTTTGATTATTTTGGTTTGATTTTAATCACTTTTAGGAAAAATGAATATGGTGCTTAATACTTTTAAGTGGGAAAATTATCTCAAACTGATGTTGGTGTACTTAACAGGAATAAAATTTGAATAAAATATTTTTTAATAAAAAATTTAAAAGGAATTTATAGGTAAATCTATCTTATTTTTGTGCATCAAGAAAAACAAAATTTTAATGGAGCAAATTGAGAAGGTCAGAGGCTTAAAGGCAAATGGATGGTTCGTGGTACGGGAACAATTTGTACGTGCTCGCCAGCTTTATTGACTTACAAGAAATGGGACCTGTTTTGATATGATGTCTCTGCCTTTGCGTTGGCTTCTCTTTTGGAGTTTCTATCTAATCACTGTTGCACCAATCCTTTCTTTCCCAAAAGAAAAAGCCTTATTTCAAAAATAACCTGTAAATTTCTGCCTTTTGTTCCATAGATAATGTTTTTCTCAAAGTTTTTTATAACGATTTGATATTTATAACTAGCATAATAAATGTTCACATGTCTTCGGAAATAATTTTTTTATTTTTCATTTCAAAAATAAGATTATAAATATCTCATTCTTTTTATACCTATCTTTGACAAAAATATCTTGACTGTTGTCGTGGAGTATGTATCTTCACCTCATATGCTTGCATCGTCTTTAAGTCTGGCTTTTTCCCTTGTTATATTCATTCACTAAACTCAACATTTTATTAATACTCATGAATGTTTAATTGTAGTGTAGCACCCCTGAAGGAAGCATATATAAATGATTCGAGAGTTTAACTGTCATTTCTCTGTATTGGTAAGACGAGTATTTTGTGGACGCAATTCATCTCTTGACTATTTTGCAACGCAAAACTGTAGAGAATATCTGAATTGTCAAGCTCATGCAAACTATGCTTCCAAGATGTATCCAATGTGAATGAACAGAGAAAGTTTTGTCTCCACACCAAACGACCAAACTAGATTTTGTGTCTTGGAACCTTGGAGGGAATTCAATTCCCTCTTTGTCAAGTTTCATATATCAAACAACATTATCATTAATTTTCCCACCGAATTGTTTTGCCAATGTGAGATGGACAAGTTCATGGTGGATATATAATATATTCTTGCATGAATAAAACAAAGCTAAGCTAGCAAATATCCAACAAAACAGAGCCTCATATCATGTATAGCTTAGCTTGAAATATATAGCCAACAAAAAACATATATCCTTTTTGCCTTATAAGGACACAAATGTGCATTGAAATGCATATGTGCATGCAATGCTTGGGCTTTGGCAATATGTTATTTTTCTTCTCTTGATAGCTACTTGAGCTTGGGAAATTTGGATTGGTTTTGTGTTTGAGTGGGTTTGTCTATGTTAGGCTTCTCTCTTTCAATTTCATAGCTAAGTTTTGTTTCCTTTTGGGTGTATGTGAATGGATGACAACAGTGAAGGAAATAGTTGCTACTAAATATTGTAGCACAAATAAGGAGAAATTATGTTGTTGGTTGGATGTTCTCATACGTTACATGAGATACCGTCTGAATTTGTATCTGTGTTTACATGAGTTGACCGTTTTAATTCATTTCAATTCATAATTCAGTTTTTCATTGGATTGTGTTACTATCATGGTGTGAAACTATCCTCCTTCTTTTGGGCAAGCTTTTGTAATCTATCGATTGTATGCACCAAGGGAAGATCCACTACATGGGAGATGTAGAAAGGTTATAAATCCTACGTAGTTCATTGTTTATAAAAGGAAACTTAGAAGTTAGAAGCATGAGGCATGTTGTATTTGGCCCCTCCATAAATCGAGTTCCACTTCCACAATCATAGAGAATTGGGAGTTTGATTTGAAACATTAAGAGGTAGCTAGTGTGACCCACAATTGTAGGAAAATCCTTAGGGAGAAAACAACATGAACAATTATCCATAATGAAAAAAAGAACTTAGGGGTCTTTGTCATCCTAAGATCTTTTAAAGTAACTATTTGTCAATCTAATGTGGTATCTATTTTAAGGGGTCTTTCATATCTAGCTTGGAGAAGGACTATTCTTAGTACTTCTGAAGTTATCCAAACATTAGCGGAGTATTTTGTAATGCAATTGACTCGAGGTGTCAACATCATCTTGATGGTCTTAGTTTAAATTGTCTTTGATGTATGCTCGGATTAATGTTAATTTACCTCACATATTCATGTAACCATGATTTATGAGGAGGATTTCACTGAGAAAACCATTCAATAAAACCATCAAAAAGCCAGCTCATTGTACCATCTTGGTAATGCAAACACAAAGTATGGAACAAAGCCCTATACAATTTCAAATCTTGACCATATATTACCCAAAACCATTAAAACAATCCAAATAGAGAGAGGATGCATATTCCACTTTCCTAGGTGAAAACATATCAAAAAAATGAGAAAAACAAAACATAGGAAACTGTATCACGACCTACCTAAGAATTTGGTCCTGCACTGTCATCTTGGGCTCATCACCACCTAGTATTGTTTTTGCAAAGCTGAAATGACTCATGCACCATTTATCAGCAAACCTCATCCCATTTAGCTCAAAGGGCAATGCAATGCAATGCAATTGCAAACCCATTTCAGCATTTGAGGGACACTTTCCCAAAGCTTTCTCTTCTTCTCTGCCCTTTGTGTGAAGGTATACAGCAATTGGCCCCACAGCTGTGTCTGTGCTTGCCTGCAGGCTCTGCTGCAGCAGCTGTACCATTTCTGCCACTCCCAATAATGCTTGGCTAGAAGGAAAGAGAGAGGTGGGGAAGGAGGGAGGGGCCTTGTTCAACCAGACAACCCTATGCCTTTCGCCTTCCTCTTCTTCCCCTATGGTCATTGTAGCATGTTCAACATTTTAACCTTGGTAACATTTAGCTTTGTGCGTCTCGTCCTCCTCCTCATATGTTGTCTTGAGAAGAGTACGTATGTAGGCTGGGTGTTGCTATCTGAAGTTGTGAGCATTCCTAACATACTGTGAATCGAGAATAACATACATAAACACGGTATGCATGTGAAGAAAAATACACAACATTGATGTTATAGGTAGTGTTCTATTACCGGACTTTGCAGAAACATAGCAAATGTTCAATACCTTTGAATATGGTGCTAGATTGCGATGGTTATAAGAGATCACAAAAAATTATAACACGAGTAACATTACATATAATGCAGAGCGTATGTGATAATTATCGTCTCCTCACTTTCTCTCTCCAATTTTGTCTCTCCATCTGCACCTTCCCCGGCCATATTCTGTTCCTCCTATATCTTCTCAATCTCATAAGGGTATTTCTCATTCTCCATTCCCATTTCACATCACTTTCCTTATTTCCATTTCCTTACCCTTCACCTTACCAATTCTGTCATTTTCCCCTCCTCTCATCCTCTTCCCATCCTGAGCTCACAAGCCCATCTCAAAAGAGAGGAATTCTTTCATGTGGCGAAGAATATATAGGAGCATATTTCGGAGAGGGAGTTGCATTTATTGCTTTGACAATTTGGAGTGTGGAATGTTGGTTTCCTAGAGAATTGAGGAGGAAAATTTAATTTTAATGTCAGATTGTTCAGGGATTTTTCAACCACCATATATTATTTCTCCTAGGTGTATCTCTCTCACTGTGCTATAATGGAGAAGGTCCAAGCTCCCATTAATTCTCATGTATGTTTTCTCATTTTTGTTTCTCTGAGGTTGCATTCAATTGATTGCCTTTGCATTCAATGCAGATGTTGTTGTTGCTGTTATTGTTACTGTTATCTTGAAATTGCAAAGAAAAAGTACTCTTTTTATATGTTTTCATGTCATTTGGGCAATTGGGCACTTCCAAAATCTCACCTTTCCAGCATTTTGACAAGTGGGTATCTCATTGTTTCTTGTAATTTAGCAGCTGCTGATAGAAGAGAACCATCATGATGAAGGGTACTGTTTGAGAGGAGAAGAAGATGATGAAAATGTTGCACTTTCATGTTTAAACTATGCCCAATTGCACAGCCTAAGCAACTTCAGATTCGAAGCTTACTTCCATGAAGAACAGACATTGGTTGCAGGGACCGCAGCCCCTTTCGTTTCCTCGTATCCGAGCCTCTTCGGCGACGAAAGAGTCCCATTTCTTGAGATGCTACAAAGTGTGGAGTATTCCTCATCTCCAATATTCCAACAAATTCATGAGCCAAATTTGCATTACTTGTTGAGATTACAGCAGCAGAATCAAGTACCCAAGAAGCTGCCAACATGGGAAAGTAATTGTAGCTTTACCAGCTACTTTACATGCAATGATCAGATTCAACAACATCAAAGTCATCATCAGATTGAGAGCTGTGTGACAAATGACATGATAGAAATGGCCTCACCAGTCAAATCAGACCTCCAAATTCAACCCATTACTGACCGAAATCCAAAGTCAAAATGCAACAGCGTTCCGGCCAAATCGACTCCTCCGGCGACCAAGGAGAGGAAGAAAAGGAAGAGGACGAGGCCGACGAAGAACAAAGAGGAGGTGGAGAATCAAAGGATGACGCACATTGCTGTCGAACGGAATCGTCGTCGACAGATGAATGATCACCTTGGTACTCTAAGGTCCTTGATGCCATCTTCTTATGTTCAAAGGGTATGTAAACTATATTTCTTGTTCTCCTTTCAATTGACTCAAGTTCTTGTCATGTTAGGTGAAAAGAACTACATTTTGCATGTTGCATGTCCAAAACCCTAAACTTGAATCCAAAATGTAATTAGAAATTGACTTTAATTTATGCCGAAACATTAAGTTGACGATAACATCCCTATTTGTAAATAGGATTATCAGGTTGTTGCAGCAACTAATTAATTGTAGTGTAACTATGTTATATTCATTGGCTTTGTCTTTCATCCAGTATAATATATGGATCATGAGTCTCTTCTATTGTTATCGTTGCAGGGTGACCAAGCGTCGATAATAGGAGGTGCAATAGACTTCGTGAAAGAACTCGAGCAAATGCTACAATCACTCCAAACCCAAAAAAGAATCCGAATGAGGCAACTAGGGGAACAACTCCAAACCACAAGCGACACACCCGTGGCATCAACCAGCAGCTCGTCCAGCTCGTCGTCAGGGGCAACAACTCCAGCCGAGGTGGAGGTGGCAGTGATACAAAATCACGTCAACGTGAAGGTGGAATGCGAGCGAAAGGACGGCCGAGGCGGCAGGCAGGTGGCGAAGGTGGTGTTGGCATTGGAAGATTTAAGGTTGACCGTTTTGCATCTTAACATCACATCAGGAGATTGCTTTGTTCATTACTCTTTCAATCTAAAGGTACGTTTGTTGTAATGTTGTCCCACTTTGGTCAATTGTTCTTTTGGTTTGATTAGCTTTTCAAATCATCTTTTTATTGGGGTTTTCAAGTGTTGTTAAGTCAATAAAGTTGAGCATTGTCAGCTCAACCTTTTGGAGTTTAATTTTGTTTAATAAATCTACATATTCTTCAATCTCACCCATATAAAGAATATTTACTTCTGTTTATGCTTAGAAAATGGCTGTAGCTGTGATTTCTGTATCTCTCTTTGTTCTTTAAAATTTATTGAGTTACAATTGATTTACGCGACAAGATGAATGTGATTTGTGCTACCTGCAAATAGTGTTAGTTATATAATGATAATGTTGATAACGTTGCAATCATTTTGAGACCAGTGGAATTACATATTTACCATATCGAGAACTAACGAGTAACAAGATTAGTTTTAGATACCAGTGATCGATCGATTTAGAGTACTAGTATTAACCGAACTCTTTTCGTTCGTGTTTTCTTTGTACACAGATAGAAGACGACTGTCATCTACGATCAGCTGAGGAGATCACAGCAACAGTTCATCAAATATTCGACCTAATCAACAGCACATAACTCGCTCTTCACTCTCCATACACCCGCACACATCAGATCCACAAGCCAGTAGATCAAAGAGCATGGTTTTTCACCGCAGTTGTTTTTCACCCTTTCACTGTTTGTATTGTTGGGTGAAAAATCAGGTGTGGAAGGGAGCATAAAAGGACACAGTGCGCCTCCCTAGTTGTCTGATATGTCTGAATGTATGTGTTGTGCCATCAACAGCACCATTACAATGGATATGAGATGAGATGAGAAA
Organism: Drosera spatulata; assembly: GCA_035668315.1. NCBI lineage: Eukaryota > Viridiplantae > Streptophyta > Magnoliopsida > Caryophyllales > Droseraceae > Drosera > Drosera spatulata. The sequence goes on along the minus strand of JAOVYX010015844.1, from coordinate 18,682 downwards.
AGAAAAGCTGCAGTGTTTGTGTTGCAGTCTGTGTAATGGAAGCAAAGGTGTAGCCTGTAACCGTAGGGGTAGAGCTGGTAGAGAGGACTGGTTGCTTTGTATTTTGACTCGAAGAGGATTGATTAATAAAAGTAAACAAGATAACCTGTTCTAAGTTGTCTTGTAGGGGCAACCACAATGGTTGCATTTTTTGGAACCTCTCACCCTGCAAAGCTCCTGTTATGGAGATTGGCATCTCAAAAAATAGTGTAATAGTGTCAAAAAAAAAAAAAAAACCCAACAAATATAGAGAAACTCTATAGCAGTCGCCTCTGTACCACTTCCTCGTTGAGAGGCTCCAACGAAAAAAGTAGAGACAAATATTATTGTGAACAAATATTTCATTAGGAGGGGAAATAATATCTACCCATTGTGCAGCTGAAGCTCAAAAATGATTGAGCCTCTCTTCAAACAGACATAGAATATAATATAATTTTTTTGGAGGTTGATTGTAATGCATCGTTGTAGATGTTTGAAAATCAACATCAATAACAAAAATAGAAAATAAAAAACGAAAATCAAAATCACTTACAAAAATAAAATGATTTTTTTATAAAGAAAATCATGAATATTATAATTAGATGAAAAGGAAAAAAATTTATTTTTTGTAGTTTCTGTTTATGCTTCATTAGTTGAAGGAACATGAATCAATATCAAACATTTTTATTTCATCAACTAGTGAAATGAAAATAAAAATCAAAAAATAACAACGATATCAAACAACCTCATAGAGTTTTGATGGTGGATCGATGATAACTCAACTGATTTAAGGTTCTTTATTTTATCGATTCCACAACTAGGATCATCGTGTTTCGAGTGCTAATATGTATATATATAAGTAATCAAAATTAATTTATATATTTGATAGAGTTATTTTTTTAACATGATATCAAAACAAATATAATTCAAAATTCAAAGGTTATTAACTTCAGTTCTATTTGCTTCATGTGTTTACGATTTGATATGTGGTGTTTACTTCACGCTTAGATTGTGAGTTCATGCTTCGAATCCATGAGACATTCGCGTGCAAATTATACCATGATTTGTGAGATCAGTACATAAGATCAGTGCTTTCTAACATAACTTTCTTAGTTTCTTAGTCCCATTAACATGCTTTGACATGCTAATTAATCTGTTAGTACTAGCCAAATGGAATAATACTAGTAATACGGTCCAACTTCAACTTGCCTGAGCTCACTGCCGTATCAGAGCAATAATAGAATCCCAATTTTTTTCATCGAGAGAAAAAAAGAAGAAGAGTGAGACGAATCCAAAAAGGACGACATGAGATGAGGAGGAGAAGAAGCATCCGGTCAAAGAAAGTCAACCAAATAATTGCACCTTCGTTCTATTTTTAATTATTCTTTCTTTTTTGTTTGCTTTTCATCTCCTTTCTCCTTTTTTGCCCTTGTGTTGGATAATGAGGAGCGGCACACGCTACCTCTAGCTAAAGTTTGTGATTCCCTTTCGCCGTGCCTCCTTTAAAAAACACCCCTAGTATTATGAATACTCTACTGCTCTATCCATATTAAAGATTGAAAACTCAAAATAATCGAAAATCGAATTATGAATTACCCACGATCAGTTTGACATCGTTATTGTTTTCATTATTAATTAAACAAAAATGTTTTATAAAGACTCATATTTCTTAAATACAATATAAAACAAACAAAAAGAAAAGAACATAAAATCCCCATGAACTATTCGACTCAACAAGATCCTTTTAAACTTTGAAAATATGCAAATGACACTCTTATAATCTTTTTTTAAATGATATTTCTTATCAAAATAATTTAATTTTCTTTTAAAACTTGTAAAGAATAAACAGATAATCCTTTTATGAACTTCTTTTATATGATTTCGTATGAAAATATCATGATTTTTTTTTTTTTACTATAAAGAGGCTAAGTGGATATTTTTAAACTTGATGAAGGTCAATTCAACCAATCTTGCTTGCACAATGGAAAGAGCTACTGGTTTATCTCTCCATCGAATCTGTGTCATGCCTCAATACTTCAGGATGGTTAAACGTAATTTTTTCCAAAATAAAAAATGGTTTATAGTTTTAGTTTTCTGTTTCATCTGAATGTAGTATTAAAGATTCCTTCTAAAAAAATATTTAATTTCATGAAGTGTTTTGGCTTAAGATTTCTGTTTCTGTGTCTGTTACTGATTTTAATTTTAATTTTACGATTTTAAACAGGGATATTGAACAATCCCACAATTCATCGTTAATCATTATAAATATATAATACAAATGTAGACCTTTTTTTTCATTGGTCCTCTACCTGTCAAGTTTTGATTGATTTATACATATCAACATCTTATTAATTTAAACATAGTAATTCCTATATATTTATACATGATTATTATAAAAATCATCATTATCAAGCATGTGAAGGGTTTGACTAAATAATTAACAAGCATGTCAAATCTATATGTTAAAGGAATAAAATCAAATCAAAGATAAAAATAAGATCGAAACACAAGACATCTTAAAAGTGTTGCACCCATATTATATCGAGTGTAAAGGATATCACCGATATACACGTCAACTTATTTTAATGTAAAATATATAAAGAAGAGAACAAGTTTTCATTTGCTCGGTCATTCGATTTGGTTGGTTATGAATCCATTTCATAATTCATCACTTTTTATAATATAAATAAACAATAATTATTATAAAAATCATAAACATTAAAAAATAATAAAACTTATTGTATAAGATCAACACAAATAAGTAAACAAGGAGTGTGGTATCCACACGAAAGTTCAACACACAAGTGATATCCTCGTGACAAATATTATTGAATCATTATCACCAAAAACTTTATGCAAGACAAATATTGTGATGCGAGTTCACGTCACAAAATATTGTATTACTTCTGATGATCATTGATATTCTTCTCATCGAGAAACAATCCAAATCGGTTTTTACTTAGTTGCTCACGTCACGTATAATACTTATCGGATTAGGGCGATGGAAGAAAAATAAAAAACTTTAGATGCCCAATATTCAGTATGTTATTATGTTGAGATTATATGATGAGTTGATTATCCGTATTGATATTTGTGTAGAAAAGAGAGCAATTTATATATGTGAAAAGCCCATAACCTATCAGCCATGGCTTTTGGATTAAAAGATGGGATCAATTCACATGTCTAAGTTGTTCAGTCCCGATTTGGGACAACCTCTCTCCTCTTGGGCTCTTCCCTGAATCGACGATGATCATAAGAAACGATTTGATCTTTTCTTTGCACTTATGTTTTTATATCTTCTTCAAAATAAGGACTCGAGGGTAACTGCTAGGAAATGTAAATTCGACGGCTTGAGGTCCCTAAGAACAAAGTATTAGAGTCATCCTATTCAGTTTTTGAGCTATAGATAGGGTGAGATACAAATAAGGAAATGGTTTAGTACATGGAATTTACAATTTTCCTAATTGAATAAGTTGAAATTGCAACTAGATGTGCTATCTTGGTAGGGTACAAGCATAACGGCATCCTCGTTCAATTTTTCTTGGTAATTTTTGAAGGAAAGCGAAGTCAATTTCTTACAAGTACAACGATTTAACTAGAAAGCAAGACAAGTAGACGTGTGGGTTTATGTCATAGTCTAACGAATCCCAATCTTAATTCAAATCATTAAGTTTAAGATAATATATATTTCTAGAAAACTCAGCTCGTCCCTTCCTAGCATCTACAATACACTTCCCCTAAGTAGATACTTACTTGCCCTAATTAAAAGAAATTGTTTCTACTTTTTTTGTCATATACGTAACAGTTTAAACTAGATGCCTCAATTTTGATAAATCTGAATTCTATCTCAAACACATGCAATCATATCTATGTCCATCGCCCACAATATGTAAAAAAAGGTTTTTGTCATATATATCCTTCAAATCTTTCTTAATTTTAAATACGTCCTTCAAATTTTCATAATTTCAAATTAATCCTTCAAATTGTTATATATTGGATAAAATAATCTATTTTTTATCTTAAAAACTTTATAATTTCAATAGACTCCCTCAAATATTTGTCTTAAGATAAAATAATCAACGTTTTTAAACAAAATAATTCTATGTATATTATCGTAATAGCGATTATGTACATCTCATCCTCCCCACGTAATCAATTTCAAATGACATCTCATCCTTTCAATGACATCTCACGCAGTGGACACAGGAAGCCGTCGTTGGTTGCCCCATGTCGTTGAAATCAAGGTGTCCAACGTGTGGGGAGGATGAGGAAGCCGTCGTTGGTTACGCCATGTCGTTGACGTCAAGGTGTCCAACGTATGAGGAGGATGAGATGTAAACAATCTCACACATTATGATAAGAGGGAAAAATTGCTTGTATTGATCTAACCCTTCTCAACATTATATCACTATACATATTATTGAAACACATAAGCCCTAAACATTATATCACTTCTCAACTTTGGTATCAAGAGTTCCACAACAAAATACGCATATCATAACCTTCAGCAATGTGAGAACTTTAAAATACATTACTACCAATAACATTTATAATAAGCATAGCCACATTGTTTCTGACCACCGCTGCTCCTGACTTGAAGTTCTCAAACTTTTGCAATTGACGTGTGAATTCTGAACTAAAAGATTCCACTACAAATGATTCTTTTCCAATACATCAACTTTACACCAGTAGCTACCTTGCTAGACCCCAAATGGTCAATCCAATAACTTACTCTCTCCGTCACATATTTATTGAAAAATTTTTATCATTATGAAAATTTATACGAGTGTTGAATTTATGTGAATTTTGATGAAGAAAAAATATTTTGTTGGTGGTAGTGAGATTTACTATAGTACTTGTGAAAGGAGATAGTAGGTATATTATACCAGACAAGATTAAATTGGTTTTTTTTATAATAAAAGACTATCAAATGAAGAAAGGTTGTATTCCTCCGTTTCATATATTTTACAACATTTATTTTTGACAAGTAAATTTAGATCTACTTTCTTTCTATCCCAACATCAATTCTCAACCACATAAAATTTTTCTCTTTATCTATTTTAATTCTTAACTAAACAAAATTTACTATATTAGAAAATGATGTAAAAAAAATTTGGACATCCCGAAATAACAAAATGATACAAAATTTATGGGACGAAGATAATAATTGTTTTGAAATTGACCAAATAAAAAAACGTTACGATTAATATGAGACGTGAGAATACTATAAATACATGCAATATCCAAGCAAGTGTGCTCACACTAAAAAAACTGTATCATTTTGCGACGGAATTATTCCGTCGCAAAAAAGGGGAATTCCGTCTCAAAGATGAATTGCGAAGGAATCTGCGACGGATTCTGCTATTGCAACAAATGGCGTCGCAAAACCATTATTTTGCGACGAATCCGTCTCCAGTTCAAATTGTATGCGACGGATTGACTTTTTCCGTCGTAAAATATTATTTTTTAATATTAATTTATTCTGTGACAGATTCCGTCGCAGATAGTCATTCCACTAATTTCTTAATACTAATTAAATAAATAAAAATAAATGCTTCTTAGGAGACAGAATCCGTCGCAGATATAAATATAATGTAGTTCGTACTTAGTTATATTTTACAACGGAATCCGTCGCAGAATGTATTCTTTTTTAAAAAAATAAATAATAAATATAAACTCATTAAAATATCTGTTTAACGATTACAATGTCACGAATAAAGACCTTAAAATGCATTCCAAAATCATATAGAATAGAAAATAAAAATAAACATATAATTAGTACAACGCTACATATGTCATTAGCCGGTTAAGCCGGGATGTCGCTACTCTGGTGGGCAGGAATCATCATCTGGACCCGAAAGGAATCTACGCATATCAGCGCCAGCCTCTGTTTGACAGGTGGAATTGGGGTCTGCGTCCATCTGCCTCATCAAGAAAACTATCTACGCCTACAACGACTGATGCTCCTCCAAAGATACTCCTGAGACACGAGCAGACTGTGACTGTGACCTGGAGATAGCAGAAAGCTGACTCTTTGGGTAGAACTGACTGACAGCCGACCCAATACCGTAAACCCTTCCATTCTGTGCCTTTGCGACCTCGATGTATGTCTGAGAAGCGGCTGTTGCAAGCTGCTGTTGGGAGGCATCAGGATCCATTGACGAAGCGACCTCAGACTCTGGATGTTGAGCGAATCGCTCCAAAAATGAATCCTGCGAATTTTATAATAACAAGTTAGCAAAAAATAAATAAAAAATAAACATAATTAAAAAAGTAACAATTAGTGAAATAAATGGCTTCAAAATTCTTACCCGAAAACGGATAACCGTCTCGTCGGCCATGAGAATATCAGCTAGTGATTTTTCCGCTAGTATTGCCTCCACAATACTCGGAATACCCGCCTTCTTATGGGTCTCCACAAAGATCTCAAACTCCGTCGCCTTTCTCTTCAAACCAACCTCCTGAAAAATATTTCAAACAATAAATATGATAATATTTTATGAAACATACGATGTCAAATAATTTAACATAAATATAAATACTTACTATTCTCTCTGCAGCGAGGGTGGACACACAACCCTGGGAGTGTGTAGCATGTCCCTGAGATCGGTTCCTTGAGTTAATTCTCGATTTCTTCAGGATCTCAAGGGATATGCCATATCGCTCCATGATGCGTAGACCAACATCGACACTAATCCAAGGGACTGGACATGCTTCAATGTCGTCACAGCTTTGAAGAACCAGTCGCGTCCTGTACACGGAGTCCCGCATATGCGCATCCAATTTGGCCTCCCAAGTCCAAGGAGGAATCCCAAGAAAATAAAGTCTGCAATAAAGAAAAAATAGCTTTGGTACTATATTTATTAGAAAGACTAAAAAACCTAAACCCTAAATTATAAGAAAAATTAAACTTAAACACATATCCGGAAATACCCGAACATAAGATCCCGAATAATCGTGGGGACCTCTCCAAAATTCATCCATGGCTCCTCATAGAAAGTCTGGAATGAAGCAACTGTCCCTCTGACTACATCACCATGATGCAACCTATAAATTATTTGATAAAGTCAATGATATTAGGAAACATAGGAAAAATTAAATATGAAAGAAAGTCATGAAGATTGAAACATGAAAAAATTTATACCAATGTGTATCAGGATGTAGGGGACTGCTAGGATCAGGATGTATCCGATGAGATGCTCGAGAATGTCTACTACCAGCTCCAGATGACTGTCCGGCGCTAGATACCCATGGAGATGGCTGAGATGCCTCCGTTGGCTCTCGAATCGAGGCATCAAATCCTGGGACTGACGTCATGATGTCAAACTGAGAGGACCCTGGGTCTGCTGTCCGTGAAGTGATCTCATTGTCAGGATCGGAACATCGATCCTGACTCCACCCTCCACAAGAGACTGACGCGGCACGAGATCCTGAGCCTCCACATGAGGCTCCACGCCTTCCTCTAGATCCAGAAGAAGAAGACATCTAAAACAATACGAAATAAGGTTAGCTTGTGTTAATTTGCTATGCAATTAACTTTGCAAGTGTTAAACTTATGTCATTTTTATATTTTGAAAAACGCTATTGTATTGGAAAAACCTTTAGTCCTCTTCGTCGACATCCTCCCCATCGTTATCATTCTGATCATCCTCCCCATCCTCTTCATCTGTAGCCTCCTCTTCTGCTTCTTCATCCTCCTCTTCTGTTTCAGTCTCGTCTTCTGTTTCTTCTTCCTCTTCTTCTTCTATCTCATCATCATCATCATCATAATGATCATCGTCATCATAATCATAATCATCATCATTATTCTCCTAATCTTTTTTCCCCAAAACTTCAAGAATGGGTGGATTCTTCGTCAATTCTTCTTGATATGCATCTTCCATAGCTTCCGGTGCATCAATTATGGATCTTGATTTCGTTTTGAAGACTGCCCACCACTTGAATTGTCGTGGTGCACACCCTGTATAAGGAGCGTAGTAGACCTGGATAGCTTGTGTGGCGAGGACAAAAGGATCATAAAGACCTCTATATCTTGATGTGCGATCAATGTCCACAATCGCATAGTTAGGATTTACATTCAATCCCGAGATAGAATCGAGCCACTCACATTTGAATAGGACTGTCTACAGACTTCTAAATCCTGGGGCTATGTGTTGAAGTTTAACAACATCAATGAGGATCCCGTAGTACTCCAGATCGGCATCCCCTTTCACGCACACTCCCCACTTTACCGTTATTTTTCCTTTTTCACGTTCGTATGTATCGAAAAGAAAGTCATTCAACACATATTGTTTGAACTTGTTCATATAAATCGCAGGTCCAGAAGCTATTGTTTTGATGATTTCATTGCCTTGGAGCCACATCACATGGTTTTTCAGCCAAACCGGCCAAATATGATGACCCCTAATCCATGCTTCTTCGGCTGTGTTCACTGGACCATTTTTGACCATGTTCTCCTCAAATAATCTATCATATACGACGGATACACATCAATAAAGGTAAGCTTGTTGATGTGTATTTCTTAACATTACATATTCATATTTGATTCATACTTGGATTAAATACCTCTCAAACGGCGTAATAAGCTCGCAGTTGGTCAAAATATATCTATGAGCTTCCTCGGCATCTCGTTGTTCAAGTGTGAGTTTCATCTGTCCTTTGATATTTTTCTTCTTCTTCTTCTCAATTGGGGCATATCCATCGAAAAACCTTAGTAAAAAAATTTAACCTAGTTTAGCGACGGATCCCATCGCAACATTTCTATACTTAGCGACAGATCCGTTGCAAATAACATTTATATATTTTAACAAAAAATTTCTATATCGAAGTAAAATTATATTTATTTATTTTTTAATATTAGGTGATGGATCCCGTCGCAACATTTCTACGCTTAGCATTTATATATTTTAGCATTTATATATTTTAACATTTAGGTGATGGATCCCGTCGTAAATAACATTTATATATTTTAACAAAAAATTATATATGTCGAAGTAAAATTATATATATTTTTAATACTAAGTAAAATTCAGTCCCAATTATATAATTACTAAAATTAGTCAAAATCATACACCTAAACCTAAACCCTAATCCTTAATCTTATGTCCGAACTTTAAAACCTTCCATTCATCATTCAAATATCACAACCGAATAAACGACATACAAATCATCTATATCATTATTTAGAAGATTACAAATAGTCCAAACATTAATTATTGTACCACTTATGTCTTATATATCTTTGATACATTTATAATTTATGTACGATAAATTAATTAAAACTTTTAACTTGAAATGCATTGAAACGCATAAAACACTTTTAACTTGTAATTATCTTAATTTGGGATAATGATTTTAAACTTTAACATATAACATGATTATTTTATATGTCAAAAAATCATTACATGAATATTTTTTAATACTAAGCGACGGAATCCGTCACAAAAGTTGATAGTTTGCGACAGAATCCGTCACAGTAATGTAATTACTAAATTTAATCCAAATCCTAAACTTAAACCCTAACCCTTAACCGTATATCCGAACTTTAAAACCTTACATTCATCATCCAAATATCACAACCGAGTAAACGAAATATAAATCATCTATATCATTATTTAGAAGATAACAAAAAGTTGAAACATTAATTATGCTACCACTTATGTCTTATATATCTTTGATACATTTACAATTTAGGTACGATAAATTAATTCATAATATATAATATATTGACATCAAACATAGAATATTAATGAAATTTAAATTTTATTACACACTTTGACGCTTTTTGTCCGAACAACCTTAAACATAAAATCGTATAATAAATTTTTCCTAAGTGTTGCGAAGTGCTTATGTTTGCGACGGGTCCGTCGTAATATTAGTATAATTACGACAGTTCCGTCGCAGATATTCTGACTTCGCAATACTTAAGAAAATTTTGTGGAAAATAGTTTGCATAAAACGTGATTTCCCGACGGAATCCGTCGTAGTAATAATATATTTCTGCGATGGATGTTGATTTTTTGTCATGAATTTTTTTTCCTATCATATTCTTTTTTTTATATTTTCGTTTACAACGGATCCATCACGAAATATATTATTTTACGACGGGAATAAACCGTCGTATTTTTATGCCGTCGCAAAAAAGCATTTTTTTTTTTTTTTTTTAGTGTCACCACACGCCTTCCTTGATCATTTCCTTCTCTAGTTGATTTTGATTTGATCATTAACTCAACATGTCAATAATCAAATAGTCAATAGAACAAGTATGACATCAATCAAATCATATATTCTATTTGTTTTAATATAAATATAATATTTTAATCATACATACATATCAATATTAACTTTAACTTACATTATTGAATAATCAAATATCATTTTTCACAAATTTATAGTGAAATACAAGTGATAGTTTAAGTTGTATATTTTAATCTTACATTAGATCATAATATTATATATATATATATATATATATTGAGACTAATAAGGCATTCTTTCGGTCCTAAAAAAATTACCGCTTGTCCCAAATAAATTGTTTACAACATTATATTATTCAAAAAAAAATTCTTTTTTATAAAAATTTCAAAATATCTATATTTTTTATTTTATCACATCAACTCATCACATTATTTTTTCTTCTTCCCATATAGTTTGCAACAGGTACGTATTTTGTATTATTCTTTATATATGAATATAAGTTTCGTTTTTATATCAAATCACGTATGATCGTCCCGTAATATATATTATATTAAAATATATAACTTATATAACTATTAATATTTCACGATAAATTTTAAAAAAATACATTTAATCATTTTATATGTATATCAATAATACACCTATAAAATAAAAATGTTATAATTCATACGAAATAAAGGAGTAAATTAGCAGTGTATCGGATCAACCGTTTATAAAGGAAGTACTGCTCTTCGTTCAAAGCTGAGAGGAAAAAAGGTCTTGTAATTCCCAAATCCCAAGGAAAGAGAGACAAGACGTCGAAGATTCAGCATAAAGGGGCGGACACACGACGACCACACATGGGCCGTATTGGATTGTTCCACTCCTTTTTGCACTTTGGGCTTCTTGCTCCAACAATTCCTTTTCACGCTGACGCACGCTTCCTGTAGATGTCTGTGCAAGAAATTTTTACTACAGTCGATAAGCTTATCCAAGATGAAAAGCACCATCAATCTTTGCAGTCCTACTCCCTCCGTCACAATATGGGCATAACGATTTGATTTTTTATATTTATTTAACGCATATTTATCGCCTTTACTTTTTATTTATTTTTCACTAACTCAATTTCTGAGTAGGTTGGGGCATCTCTAATACCGTGTGGGTATGAGTAAGAGGGCGCATTGCTGGTTCCTCAGGATGCTTAGCAACAGACATAGATTTAATCTAATCATGTTGCTCCTTCGGTGGAATCCGTCTTTGATAGGGTACTTGTTCGAGAGATCTCTGCTTTTCGTTTAGTTCTTTTCCTTTTGAAAAAAAGATGAGATTCAATTATGTTATTGATCCAGATAGTCAAAATATATATCTTAAACTATTTTTAATATTTTCATTATAATTTTACTAAAAATGTTATTTGTTCATTATATGAAATAAATCAAAATTCACATTCATATATGAGTACGATCAAGGTGTAAAGTATTGGAATGTTGGAAGTCTTTCTTTTCTTCTCTTTTTTTTCGCCTTTTCTGCAAATACTGGAATGCACCTAAAACTTTTACTACTTTTGTTTTTTTTTCTGGAAAGGAATTCACATTTATCCAAACCATCGCCGTAGCGATGTGAGATGTGAGGTCGTTGTCGTTGTTAGTCTGATGTGCGCATAACCTGTTGCTGCCTTAGAGCATGTTGTTGCCTGTAACGATACGCTAAAAATAACAAAGAGAACTTAGAACATCTCCAATAATACTAACTATATTTAACAAAGTCAACTAAATTTTAATAATGAATAATATCAATTTGTTTTAATTTATCAATATTGTTTCAAGGGGATTATGTTATATTTTGATATTGTTGTTCGATCAACAGTTAATAAAAGGTTACATGTGTGTTGATGGATTTAGTGTGGGTTTTTGTTGTAGATTGTGGTTTGTAAAAAAATGACATTAACAACATTTGTTATTTTTATAGTCAAATTTGACAACCATTATAACAAAGTCAAAATTTACTCTTACCAAAACTAATTCATTGGAATGCATTTTTGTGAAAACATTGATAAATTTTAGCAATACTAAGATATTTTCTTGATGCTCTTAGGGCATCCCAATGCGCTAACTGAATAGATTGTTATAGCTAAAATATATCAACAGATTAAAAATATACCACACTCCAATGGGTATGTTTTTGCATAACAAATTTTGATCTTTGTCAAATCACTTGTTATATTTAGCAATGAAAATAACCAAGTTATTTTATAACTAATTTTTTTATGCACAAATCTCAAATTAAAGCATACGAACATAAAACACCCACATGGTCCCTTCCTATGCATTGATTTATAAGGAAAGCAAATTAGACTCTCTCCATCTCATAACATTTACAACCAGCACAACATGAGAATTTATGTGTGTGGTGAATTTTGATGGAATTTGATAAAAAAAAAATATTTTTTAGAGATAATGGGATTGTTGTGAAAGGAGATAGTGGATGTATTGTAACAAAATATGATTTATGTGATTTTTTTAGATTAAATATTAACTAAAAAAGTTATAAATAAATTGATACAATAAAAAAAATCTTGTCTATATTATAAAACGGAAAACATAATATATTTTACAATGAATCAATATTATTAAATTTTATCAACATGATATTATTCATGATAAAAATAAAACTTTGAATATAACATTATAATCATGTCCTATTGTAGTTGTTCTTACCAGCTTCATTTAACGTGTCTTACCTCAGTCTCTGCTTCCACTCGATGAAACTTCGCCGCAGCAAAACCCTAAATCATGGCTGCTCGGCGACCGGCCACCCGCTGATCCACGGCAACGCCGAAGTATTGGAGTTGTATAATTGTATTGCTGGGTGAAGCACCGTTGATGAAACCCTAAGGAATCCGTCGGCTCCACATTTCCACCAGCAGGTGCTTCCTCGCCCCCACTTTGATGTTTCATTCATATTATCAATGTTAAGGATTTTCATGTTTACAATCGCTCGTAAACTCTTTTTCTCCTCTGTTGATTTTCTATCGATAATTCAATCAAGGGCTCGACATCCCTTCTCAGAAAACAATATTTCTATTGTAAATATATATTGTAAATATATATGGATTTGAAGGGGTAAAGATCCATTAGTTAATTAAATAAATGAATCAATCCTACCTATTGATTCAAAAAAATGGTTCAATTTTCATCATTCAAAATTTTATTAGCTAAAATACACCAAAAAAAAAAAGTTGAGAAAATCAATGGTCTAAATTGTCTTTTTTTAGCCAATTACTTAAAGGATCTTTGACCATTTTTACCGGCCTGCGTTTGGTTACGTTGGTTATGTTGTTTAGCTTTCCTTTTAGCTATAAGATTATATGGTTATATTGTTTTGTTTTGCTTTTAGCTCGTATTGATGTATACACATCCGAATTTCAGGGAATCTTACATCTAAGGATCAAATTCATGAGACTATTGTTTCTATGAGTGAAGGCCATGTTTCCTATCAACAGAACTCTTGTGCAAGCTGATATCTCCCTACACATTTTCAATAGAAGTGCATTTCTTCAAGGTATAAATTAAATACAAAACAATATGTTTTTCAATATATAGGAGTGAAACACTCCTATATATTGTATAAGGAGGAGCGATTTGGTACAGCAGGTTTCTTAGATGAAATGTCGAGCCCAATGAAACCCCGCTTGCTTTGAGGAGTTATGATAACATTATTCTTCACAGTCTCACCTTGGAAAATTCTTTTCTAGATTTGTATAACATATGTGATAGGTTCCTTGACAAGCATATTCGCCAATTGAAGGAGAGCACAAAGATAGATGATGCGTAATGTTGATCTCCGTAAGATTGACGAGCTAGCTCGGTCAAAATTTTGATGGCCAGGATCATTTGTGTAGTTGGTATGCGTATAGGAGGGTGTCATCCCCTATTGTGATAGTAGTTGATTTCCTGTAATAAACCCTAGTAGCTATTCGGTACCACTCTCTATTTTCTGTGAACTTCTTCTTTTAAGTAATATTATGCGCACTGCATGCTATAGTGCTAGAACATTTGAAAAATATGATTCAGAAGATGGGCAATCGTGTGAGACTGGGAGTGACATAAAATAAAGTTACAACGTCATTGATCTGTCGAATAAAATCACGTAGACGTTTACTATTAAGTTTCAACTTCTAGAGTGATACATCTGGATCAATGAAATCATCTATATATATTCGTTGAATAATGTATTTCAATTTCCGCGTTAATTTTCTTATCGTGAACCTGTGTCCTTGCCGCATGATGATGCATATGCTGCTAGTTCTAAATCTTCAGTCAACTTACGGCGTAGGCTGGTCCGAGGCATGCCTTTCGATTGCTGCTTATGACTAGTTTCTTCTTAATAGCTGCAGCAGGGTTAAGACAATGTACATCTCGTTCTCCTCAGACCTTATTCTGACAGTGGCGGCTGGGTGACCATTATTGTCGTATCTTGATGGACCTACAATCGACTGACTGTACTCAACGGGAAGACAGTGGATTCGGCGGCCATATTTCTGAGCACAAACTTCTGAATTTTACCAGTTGCTGTCTTTGGCAGCTCATTCTGAAATATTACCGTCTTTGGCACCATGTAATGTGGCATCCTCTTCCTGCAATACTCAATAATATCCTTCTCTGTAGGCTTCTTCGCCACTCCCTTTTTGAAGGTCACAAACGCGCAGGGTGTCTCCCCCCAGTACTCGTCTGGCCGTGCCACAACTGCTGCTTCATCGATCGCTTCATGACTGTACAACACAGCCTCGACTTCTATGCTGCTAATGTTCTCGCCACCGCTGATGATCACATCCTTCTTCCTGTCCTTGATCTCCAGGTACCCATCTGGATGGATCACGGCTATATCTCCAGTCCCAAACCAGCCATCCTTTCCCAAGGCCTTTGAGGTTGCCTTTGGATCTTTCAGATATCCTAGGGTCAGGTTTGGCCCTCTCAGAACAATCTCTCCAAGAGACTTTCCATCTGGTTTGACCCTTTTCCCTGATGCGGGATCTAACACGTCGACTGCTGTTGCGCAGACCGTCCTAACTCCTTGTCTTGCTTTCAGCCTAGCCCTCTCAGGAGCCGGAAGTCCATCCCAGCTCTTCTTCCATTCGCACGACACCATATGGGACCCTGTCTCCGTCATTCCGTAGCAATGGCTCACAATGAATCCTAGAGATTCCGCCTTCAAGAGCACGGAGGCTGCTGGAGGGGCACCAGAAGTTAAAACGTAGACGGATTTCTTAAGGGGCTTGGCCTTCGTTATGTCCTCGTGGCACAGCATGCTGAGGATGACAGGAGCGCCACACATATGTGTGACATCATAGCGGTTGATGGCATCATAGATGGTCGGACCATCAAATTTACGGAGGCAAACATTAGTGCCACCAACAGCCGCCGTGGCCCAAGTGAAGCACCAGCCATTGCCATGGAACATTGGGAGGGTCCAAAGATAGACGGCTTGTTTCGGAAATGACCAATCGATGACGGCATTGAGAGCGTTGATGAAGTAGCCACGGTGACAGTGGACTACTCCCTTTGGAGCAGACGTGGTTCCAGAGGTGTAGTTCAGCACTATTGGATCCCAGTCGCTTTGAGGGCGAATCCACTCAAAGTTTGCGTCTCCTTTGCTCAGGAAACTTTCATATGTATCTATGAAAGCAGGATGTTTCTTATCATTGTGATGCTGATTAATGCTACCGTGTAGTGTCTCGGCTATCAGGACTAGGATTGGGCGAGGGAAGTCGTGAGGAAGGCGAGAGACAGCGTCAAGGAGGACATCACAATAATCATGATCGACGAAAACAAGCCTAGACTCAGCATGGCAGAGAATCACAGATATCGTCCTTGCATCAAGGCGAGTATTGATGTCGTTGAGAATCCCGCCAGCCATCGGGACAGAGAACTGGAGCTCATACATGGCTGGGATGTTCGGTGCCAATACAGACACCACATCCCCGCGCTTGATGCCTAATGACCATATCGACGATGCCACCTGAAGGCAACGACGGAAGGTCTGCGACCAGGTGTAGGTGGTGTCGTTATAGACGACGGAGGGGCAGTCGTGGTAAACGACGGCCGCCCGTTCTAGGAAGTGTAGAGGAGTCAGAGGCGACGAGTTTGGCTGCGATGGTTTCAGCTGATCCATCGATGTGAATGCTGTGAATCTTGCTATCACATGGAAGAATAAACTAGCTTTATAGTAGTAGCGTTTATGTATTGTGAATGTCAACTGTGCAGATTTTTTTTTGGTCAACTTCAACTGTACAGTTGATAGGTAGTGAAAAAATAGGAATAAAAAATCACCAACACCTTTATACATTCACATGGCCTACATGCCAGCTGTATACTATACTTTTTATATCTACAAGTGGATTCATTAGCCATAATATTCTGGATCCGCATAGCTGTAGTTGCTTTGCAAATCGTAATACAATCTCATTGATTCATCGTTCGTTGTCAAAGACCAACTGTCTTAGAGTTTTCTCAAAATGCTATTTTAGGATATCAGATCAGTGAGTGCCGATTCCCTGGACTGATCATGTTAAACGAGACTCGAAAGCGTCTAGAGTTTTCTCAAAATGATATTTGAGGATACTAGATTAGCAGAGTGTCAGCTCCCACAACTGATCATGTTAAAGACTCACGCAACAACTCTCTAGGAAGGATTTTTGGTCCTTTGGGCTACGCTAGATTGGGTGGGGTTGCCCCCAACTGTCTGGAGTTTTTGGTCGAAACTAGCATGTAGAGTTTACTTTGGATAACATAGGTGTCCAAAATTAGGCTGTTGCAATTTGCGTACCCTTTCACATGTTTCTGTTACTACTTGCCTAACACGATAAATCAATGACGACATGGTCAGGGGAGAGGATTGTTCATCGATGAGATGACAGTTCTTGATGGATATATAGCGTATAAGAATCTAAGGATCCTGGACGAGCCTGAAAATTAGCGTAGCTAGTAATCTATACGGTTGAGCAGATGGTGTCGAATCCGAACACTGGTTGTTTCGCTTGCATGAGATTATGCACAAACCACCTTAGTTAACAAGACCGTCAATACTAAATAACAACGATTATGTACAATGATAGCTCCATCAGTGAAGCAGTTCGATTCGTCTATTTTTTCGAGTCACAATACTTAACTACAGATCTGCTTCAACCACCAGGAGCAAATTTCACAAGCAAGACGATTGACATGTACATACTCCTTGAATAAAAGAATAGACAATATGTGCAAATATTTACAAATCTTTGATGAATGTCATCATAATCCAAAGTATACTCGATTTCCCATCAAGTAAAACATAACCCATTTCGGGATTTGCTGGACCTAACCCTTACTTTCAATGGTGACTTTCGCAGGGAAGTGTTAGCAGTCAGCGACAGAAGTCTCAAGTGTTCTGTACAGCGCGAGCGTATTTACTTGGTGAGAGGACTGGGATCCAAATCGAATCCAAATGCTTGCTGAGACGAGGACGATCTAGACATTTGCAAGCGCATCCGGTGAGACTGTATGTATTTTATATATTTAAGGAGCCGCTCCTTGTCGGGAATAGACAGAAGAAACGGAGGGTTCAAGGGCAGGGACGAAGCTTCATTCGCGATGAAGGAAAATAAAGACATGGCTTTAGTGAAGGATATCTCAGCCGTGTCTCGGCGGCCCATCAGCTCTTCCACCTGAGGCATGAACCAGGGAAAAAGAACCCATGGGCATTGCTGAACTGATAACGATATTAAAACAAGAAAGTTCGCATTTTTCCAAACAAGCGTATAAAACAAATAAAAAGCTACAAACCATGCATCTACAATCAAACTAGGCAAATGATACGTGCTAGTTACCAGTCGGGAATTTTCAGGATCTAGGCAGCCAAAATCAAGATTTTTTAACAGGTTTGAGTGGACATGACTCAGAAATTTGCCTATTTCAAGCACTACTGGAATATTAAATAAGATCACATAGCAGTTGACTTCCTAAACCCTGCAGGACGCCTCGACAAACACATCAGCTGTATGCTTGATCTATTATAAATAAAACAAGAAAGCCAAAAGACATGAGGAAACAGAGAATAGTTACCGCGCCGCCCTTTCCAGAATCAAGAGCTGCCTGAAATATAATCTCGATGGCATTGGGAAGCTCACTGGTACCTATACAACAAGCATAAAGACTCAATAACAAAGAGTAAGAACTAACGGAACCATGATCCATAATTTAAGGAAACTGGGTGTCTAACCATCCATATTTTGAAGGAACGCAGATAACCTCTCAGCACGGTCACAGGCAGCAACAAAGCCTTGCTCAGCCCATGCGGCAGCAGAAGATGGCTTCATAAGGTCTGGGTTATCCAATACACCAGAAGATGACCCAACTCCTTCGAGATTGGTTGTTACATTGCTTGTAGAAGTTGCTGATATATCACTTAGGCCGCTTGAAGCAAGCCAAGAGTTGCAAGCTTGAATAGCTTC
>JAOVYX010015843.1:0-26476 GCA_035668315.1 Drosera spatulata | reverse complement strand
TGTTTAGTCGCAAAAATGGCGACTAAAAATATGAATGGTCGCAAGACTTGTTTTATTAGGTCAACCCAAAATGGCGAATAAATGAATTCTTAGTCGCCAAAATTGGCGACTAAATGCTACGTTAGTCGCCAAAATTGACGACTAAAATAGCGACTAAAAAAATATTAGTCGCCAAATTTTGCGACTAAAATAATTGTTAGTCGTCAATATTAATTAGCGAGGAAGGGTTTAGCGACGAACGTTTTTAGTCGCAATTTAGTCGCCTTTTTGCTTTTGCGACTAAAATTCCCCATTTAGCGACAAAAAAATTTAGTCGCCTGTTTAGAGGATTTTTGTAGTGTAACCAAATGAGAAAATACTAAACAAGTTACACTCAAAATATTGAGAATCTCACAAGGGATAAAGATAATAATCTCTAAAATAAATCTCTTAAACCTTCAATATTTTTTTTTATGTGTGTATATGTGAATAGGACCTTATCCTCTTTCTCCTTTCCTTCCCGGCCTTATCTCTTCCTCTCCGCCACTCCTTCACCTCCAGTTTCTCCCTTTGTCTGCCTTGTACTCTATTGCTCCTTCCCTTGCTTCATCTTCCTCTTCACTAATCCTCTTCTTTTATAAACCAAAATCAGACACAAAGAAAACACGGAGAAGACCACACGGACAAGCACACGGGAAAGATGCGAAGAAGGACGCGGACGCGTTGAAGATCCACACGGAGAAGACGATTTGAGACACCATCAACACTAAATACATCATATTCTGGGCACTTTACTTGACTTTGAGCATTGAATCACAATATCCATAGATGCCGAAGTGGAATCGCCTCTTGGGGGAAAAAAAGACGATTCATTTCTTGTAAATGCCAATAGAAGAATAATTAGGTGATTTACTCTCGAAAAAGAAAACTTCCCTTAAATCGAAGCAAACTTTCATCACATACCCATAACCCGTCCTTGAAATATGGAAAATTCCTGTCATACTGCAAAATACAAAAAAAACCTTTCATCACATAATACAAAATTCCTGTCATGTTTGCACATAGCAGAAGAATTACAGAATAGAAACCCGTCCTTGAAATATGGAAAATATATACCTTTGTGCAAACAATTTATTCGTATATGGAAAAAGCTCCATCACCATGAGCACGAGCCACCGCATCTCCGAACTCCGGAGGTAACCATACTACCTTGAATCATAGATCATTGCATCGATGGGGATACATATAATAGGTGGGACCTTCTCTCTTTGTTGTCTTCCAGGGAATTGATCGTCTTTTATAGACATTTGAACAATAAATCTACACATTTGTGGAATAACTATTCACGATATACATTTTAGATAATAGGATAGAGATCCTGATGTATTCTTATTTTTATCCAAATGGCTAATTTTGATTACCCAAAATAAAGGTTTATCTTATTTTTTAGACGGATAAGATAAGTTTTACTATAATGCTATTTTCTACACAATTATAATGCTATTTTCTACACTACTTGTGTAGTCATATACATGACAAATATTATTATCATTTTAGGGAGGCAATGGAAAATGAGAGATAACCTAAAATTTGATACGAGTTAAAAATTTTTATTAAAAGATATATATTTTATGAGATATATTAAGATATTTTTTTAATTTTATACAATACTTATCTTATATCAAGAAAAATATTACTATTCAATTAAAAATAACTCGGATTGATGATCATTATATAAAAATAAATAGTTAAATCTAAAATATCTGATAAAATTACAACCCCTCATTCATACCTTCTTTTGTGTGTCAGGCTGAGGATTTGGAACAATTGCGAGCTTTGCTTGTTGATGTTATGTCATTGAAGTTGAAATGCAGTTTAGTTCTGTTGAATGAATGATGATGATGGATATTTTGTTGATTTTGATCGAGTCATTCAATGGATCGGTTCTACCTTTTAGTGTGTGCTGGTGGTGAATCATGATAATGATCCGTCGATGTGATATTCTGTATGTGTTTTTGTTTATAAGGATAAACCATCCTGCGTTGTGCGTTTTACGAATTATCATTTCTCTCTAAATGTTCTTTGATCGAAATAGTTAAGTTAAATAAAATAATATATCTTTATAAATGAAACAATGATGGAATTCTGTGTGATGGTTCGAGTTAATATGAAGATAAAGATTAAATGAGATGGATAAATTATAATTTTTTGAATTTTATTTTTTATTATACGTGTTTGAAATTTTTTCATAAAAATATAATTTTGATAAATCTCATTTTTTATATGACAGATTTATCATAAATATTATAATTATATGTAAATTACAACAATCCAATAAAAAAAAGTATCATTGAGATGAAAAAATTACTTATAGAGTACGATCAGTTTGGACAGAGTGAGTATCAAACTCACCACAAGGATAAAAACTACAAGGGACAAAACTATCATATCAACGCAGTCCAATACTCCATTTCTTAATCTCGTGCATCTTCAGTTCAGGTAAAAAGGCGATTACACAGTACTACAAAGCGAAGCAGGTAGTCTGAAAACTGATCTTTCTCTCCCCCAATCTCTCATTCTCCCTCCTCATCAGTCACGCGCAAATTCAACAAACCCTCTCTCATCTCTCTGATCTCTCCCATGGCGTCGCCGTCGCCGTTACCGGAGGATCCTCGAAGGGAGCCGGAATCGGAACCGGAACGGGAACAAGAAGTGATTCACAAGACGAAGACGATACAGTTTCGCGGCCGGAGTCTCCCCATCGTCCTCCAAAACGACAATGGCCCTTGTCCTCTCATTGCCATCTGTAAATCGAATCAACTCTCTTCTCATTTTCTTTCTCGATCTTGTTTGTTCGTTGAATGTTGATTGGATTCTTGCTAGGGTTTCTTTGTCTGTTCTGTTTCTTGTATCATCGAATGGGAGTTGTGATCGATAATTGGAATCGGATTGGATTGTGTTGCTTAGATTAGGATTCGGAGGATGATTTGACTGGATTGTTACGTGTAATGGAATTATCGTGTATGTGTGTGTTTAGTTGTTTTTGGATTATGGAGAGGGTTGATTTGGTGAGAAATGATTATTTGGTTGTGGTTTTGTGTTTGAGGTGATCTTTGGATGCTCTTCTTGGAGGGAGAAATGGAAGTGTTTTTTCGTTGATTGTGGAATGGTTATGTCCCTCTGGAGTTTGATTGGACTCTCGAAGGTGTCGTTGAATTAGGGCTGTATTTGATGAATCTGTGTAAGTGTGTGTTGTTGACCGTGTTGTTTGGTGTTGAAATAGGGAATGTGATTCTTGAAGCTGTAAAATCTGTGTGTGGATCGAAGTGATGCTGTCTCTATATTCAAGAATTGATGATTTCTTGTGTTGCTGTGGTCTACTTTTGTGAACATGTTCGTCAAAATGTTCTGATTTCTAGAACTGTTTTTGTCTTCATCTAGGTAATGTACTTCTCTTGAAGAATCAGTTGACTTTGAGTCCTGATGTGGGCGAGGTATCGCAGCAGAAGCTCCTAGCTATGGTAGCTGAGCGGTTAATTGATTCGAACAATGATCTCAAGGTGATGATCTATTGGGTGCTTCCTTGATGGTATTTGGTTTCAAGTGTCTGATGACCAACTTTAATGATGCAGGATAAAGATGAAGGCTATGTTGAAAATCAACAGCGGAATATCTCCGATGCGATTGATTTGCTACTAAGGCTGACTACAGGGATTGATGTGAACATAAAATTCCGCAAGTCGGTTCTTGTCTCCATGTTTTTTGCCTTCCCACCATATTTTGTCATGACTTCCTTATTTGAGCTCTTCTTTGGTTAAAGTAGGGTTGATTTTGGATTCTTGCAGGATCGATGAATTTGAATTTACTCGAGAATGTGCAATTTTTGATCTGCTTGGAATTCCATTGTATCATGGCTGGTTAGTTGATCCTCAGGTATGTGCAGGAAAACTTTTATATGCCATAGCTGGATAGTCTTATGTTTTTGCATAAATGTTTCCTATTGCTTGTTATTACTGATCTACTTTCCGTTTTTAATTTTGTAGGATAAGATAATATGCTCTTAATTTTGTCAAAATCATGTACAATCACCTTGTCAAGAGTGGTTTCTTGGATTATCATTTGATGAATCAATAATGAGGCTAAAAACAGAGTGCATTTTTTTTTCCAGGAAATTCGTCTTATTCTCACAATGTTGTTGGATTCCACATAAAACAATGAATCACTGTTGAAAACCAAATTGATGAAATGGTATATTTGTTACTCGATGTTCTTGTGGACTTGTGGTAGAAATGAAAAGGCTTGTATAGTGATGTTCCTGAAACGTTGGGGTAAAGAGGTAGGAGGGGATCGATGATGAAATACTTTATGATATTGCTATCTCTTAATGCTATGTTAGGGCTCGGTAGACGTTATTAGTACAGATTGCAGGATATCTTTAAGATATTTTGTCTGATCAGTTTGTCATTGAAAGATGACGTCAATTCTTTCTAACAGCATGATAACAGTAGTGCTAAGTATCTAATTTTTATGGGCTCATGAGTAAAGGCGTTCATATTTTTCTCACATCATGAATTTGGAGTTTGGACAAGAGATGCTACTGAACCATATTGGCCCCGACGGTTGCATCACACTTTTATACCTATTTTTGTTTCTCTTTTTTTTTTGGGGGCAAATCATAGCATCTGACACTTGGTAGGTTCCTGTTTGTGAACTAGCCAACTAGGTTTTTCATTTATGCACTATACTGTTATACAGTTTTACTAGTGCCTGGCTAGACGGTGGTAGAAAGACCCACAAATTGAACCATTCAAGCTGTGCAGCAAATGGCAGATTGACATTGATGTAATAGAATGATGTTTTGGAGTAGTTGATTGGCTTGGATCGTATGTCGTCTGGCTTTGCAGATGATCTTTCTTTGTGGCTGTGGTAATTAATTTTGTGAGTACAATTAAATGCTGCAGCAGCAACATTAAACTCTTTAGGCCTTTGTGAGTTATTTATGGAGACAATAAAAGTCACATTAGTTCCTTGAGGAATTTCCTTCTGGACTGTAGTCTCAAAAGATTTGCACACTGATTTCATAGCACGTAGGTTTTAATTGGTGAGTTTTTCTAGGACACTTGATGCTTATTTATATTTGTATGGATTCGGTAGTGAGATCAATTTGATAAGGCCTGCAACCACCTTGAATTCAGATATGCTGGTGCTTATAGGCGCACGTTTTGTAGCTGAACGTGTCTTCACGATTGATGTTAGGACTGATAAGCTGTTGTTATTCATAATAAGGTTATGGATATGTTTGTAAGAGGATTTAGTAGCTATTTGAAGCTGCTTGCTATTGTTTTTTTTTTTTTTTTCATAAAAAGATCATATAGAATGTATTCCATCACAAAGAACTACTGCTCTCACAAGTTATTCCATGGGGTTAAGAAAGTTGATTTAGTAGCAAAGTGGGGAAGGAACAGTAATCCTGGAATGAGTTCCTTTTATTCTGACCAATGGGTTATTGCTGAACTTAATTCATATTCAGTTTTAGGTACTGTTTAAGGGAGGTTATCTGATGTAGGTGTTTTCTTTTTCCTGGCTGTGTTTTTTTTTGGTTCCTTCCCATTAAGGTGTTTCGTATCAAGTGGTGGTTTCTTTCTTCATTGTACAGCCTAATTGTCCTCCATTTCATGTTCTTTTTTCTTTAAGAGGAAAATTATATGACCTCTTTTTTATCTAACCTTGAATTGTTTAAGAAGGTGTTGCTTGCACTTTTATGGCTGTCAAATTGTATGACCTCTTTTTAGCATGGATTTTATTTTATTTTTAATTTTTTTTATTTTTGCTTAGGAAGTATTTGTTGTAGTTTTTCAGAGCAAGGTTGACTTACCTTCGTGGCTTCCTGTAAGGGTACTCATTGAGCTCAGAGCTCATCTGCGGTGTGGTTCCCACTGCAAATGTGAAAATGCTTAAAGCCAGTGGCTTTTGCACTAGATATTCTATTATTCTACTATGAGCTCAGACTGCTCAGTGCTTATGAACTGATCTAAAGAAGTGCATAAGTGACAAATTGGTTAATTGGTTTTGTTGCTACATATTTGGATAATTCAGAAGCTTTTTGAGCTTTCCTGCTTGTGACTTGGTTTTTGTAGCTGGCAGGACTTCTCTCTCTGAATCTTTGGTTTCATTTAAATAAATCTATGAACACGATTAATTCTACCTGTTATAGTTGTGCTGAGTTTTGTCTTATATCAAGGTAATAGACAGTCGTTCTGTATTATTTCTGTTAGGATAATGAGACTGCTGAGGCAATCGGTTCCAAGTCTTATAATACTCTCACAGGGGAGCTCGTTTCTCTGGAAACTCTAAAAATGGAACAGTTAAAGGCACCTCAGGAAGATCCTGTTGATTTTGTTGCTGCTACTACTGCGACCTTGGGTGTTCCTTCTCCATCCCTTTCAAGGGCTAAATCCTTTGAGGACTCACCCTGTTCTTCCTCTGCAACGCTGAAGAAGAGGAAGGGAGATGCTGAAGAAGAAGAAGAGCTGTTGAGAGTGTTACAAATTTCAGAGGCAGGGCTGTCCAATGTTGAGAATGATTCTCTAGCTCCCATCTCCTCCAATGAAGACGTGGCTGTAAATTTTGATAGCGAAGCCCATCCGTTAAGTTTTCAACCTTCAACCTCTGTAGATATGTTGGATCAGGATCCAACTTTTTGTCAGGATCTCTCCCTTCGTGGCGGAAGCAATATTCCTAGTACTTCTGACAGTAATCTGACTCCCCTTGCAAGCATCCCTGAACCAGAATATATGTTATCCTCAAAAGTTGCTGACGTTGAACAAAGTTCGTTGCCTAGTGACTTAGCTTGCCAGTCTATTCCCAACGCACTAGTCCAAGAAGAAACCCACAGCTCCCCCTTACCTGAAAAAGATGCTGATGACTCGCAAGAAGGATTGCTTACTCTTTCATCTGATGTGACAAGAGAATTTGTTGAGAAGAGGGAGGCTCCTTCGAATTTTCATGGTGCTGAGCCTTTATATGAAGGCGAGGAGTGCATTTTGGATTCTAGGGCTACTGCTTGCCAGGATGGGGAGCCTGTATATGAAGGAGAAGTACTTCTCGCAGAGCAAGCTGATAAAGGCTCAGGAGATGCTTCTGGTGCAGGTCCTGTAAATAAAATTACCCCACAGCAAGGTAACTTCTACTCTGCTTCCACAAGTATGCAAATTCTCATTCCTAGATTTCTTCTTGCATCTGCGATATAAGACATTCTTCATACACGGTTGTGATCTTCATTCAATTTATTACAGGAGAGCTGATCGGTGAATTCTTGAGAAACAATTCTAGTCAGCTGACTATCCATGGGTATATATTTTGACCTTTTATGGTTATTTCCATTATTACTGAACATGTTAATGCAAGTTCTCTTCTCATCGTGACTTTATATTATTTTTGCAGCTTGTTTTCTTTGAGAGAAGGTCTACATGAAAATGAGCTTTGTGTTTTCTTTCGTAATAATCACTTCAGTACCATGTTCAAGGTCTGGTAACGCATAATCTATTGTTGGTTACCCTTGGCATCTGACCACAGTTCTCAGTGTCATATTTTCTCATTGTTATTTATTGCACCTTGTCTGCAGTTTGAGGGGGAACTTTATCTCTTAGCTACTGATCAGGGATACCTAAATCAGCCTGATTTAGTTTGGGAAAAGTTAAATGAGGTGAGATGGATGTGTTTCTTCGATTATCTTTGTGTTACTCTTCAGGTGTCATCTAAGAAGATTAAGGCATTCGCTAAATTAAAATAATGAACTGAAAATAATTGTTGCATTTGAAAATTCTTAAAACATAATCGTTGCAATTGTAACCTTTTATTGCCTCCCTGTGTTTGCCAATTGACTTTCTATGAACGTAGGAAGATACCAGTTAATGGTAATATGATATTCATTAAACTATTGTTTCTTGATATGGTCAACATGTGGCTGGGAGGAAAAAAAAACAGAGAGAGAGAGAAAAAAGAACACAACATTTCTATTGAGAGTAAAGGAATGTGTGTTTCATGGTTTTGTAGGGAGGAGTTGTTGTTTTTCACGGGGAAAGGGGGGGGGGGGGGTGACTTTATTTGTTATTACCAGTTCATTTTTTTGGTGATTGAAAGGGTGCGTGCTATGACCTAGGCATTCAATGACTGAAAAGTCTTGCCTTAACTCACCAAGGGAGGAAATATTGCACCTAGTGCACTTCTTTGATTAACAGTATCCAGATTATTATTAAGATTTGTATAAAGAAACAACCTTGTTCTCTCTTTCACTTCCTTTTCCTTTTTTCCCCCTCCCTTCAGTTGTGCTGATTTTTCTCACCAAGATCTAAATTCATGCTAATTTTTCGTTCTGCCCTACATTTTGTAGGTCAATGGAGATACTCAGTTTATGACAAGTAACTTCAAGGAATTTAGGCTAGAGAGCATCGGTGATAGCATATGGGACGGACAAAATACTGTTTCGAGTTCTGCTGTATGTCCCTTATTCCCTTTATCCATGTGCCCTAAGCCTGTGGCTTATGTGCTTGGTGTATTCTCAGTGCTTAGATGAGCTTATTAATTCACATCTGTGTGTTTTCCATAAAGAAGTTAGATGAAATCGAATACATATTTGTCTTACGTATCAATAAAAAGCACTTTCATTGGCATATTTGATGAATACAATTTTAAGATTAACCATGTTCGCCCTTTTCCCTCTCCCTCTCGCCCCATTATTTGTCTTCTCTGCTGCTTCCCTCCCACCAGCACCACCACCACCACAAATAATAATGGAAAACAGTCCATTGGTCTGGATTTAGCCAATATTGCAACCATAAGTGTATCTATTACTACCATCAGTGTGGCATACAAGCTATTTTTGTTTCTGTGCTGCTGCAGGACAAGTGCCTTTCTGAACACAAGTGATGTTAAGATACGAAAAAAAAAAATCAAAAAAAAAATCAAGAGAGCCTTATTTCAGGATGCATATGTGACTCATTACTGTCAGCCGTTAGAATCTGATCAAGTGCTTCCTTTTGCTTTAGGACTATCTGGGTGGCATAGGTAATCCAGGTGAAGGCGCTTCAACTTTTGAGTAAGTTGCTTACTCTTTCTAGGCTTTCAAATCCTTCAAAGTTGCCATCATTGTAGGTTTCCCTCGATAGGTTATGACTAGTCGTGGACAAGGATGAGATTTATCCCTCTCTTTCTTCAGCGGCATTGCCTTTTTAAAGAGCTGTTTTGGATCTTTCTTTTGCAAATTATAAAAATGAGAAGACATCTTTGATTTCTTTTGTCTGCTTTTTTCATTTATCTTTTTTACTTTTTGTTTTATAAAAATGCAAAAGAATCTGAGAATTCCTCTGGCTCCTTAAAACTTACAGGATTTGTATAACTAACTCATCTCTTTGCTCTTGATGTATATCATGGAACAGATCAGATCGGCTCTTGGCTGAGAGTCTACAACAACAGGAATATGAGCAGCAAGAGCAACAGCGTACTCCTAGACCAGCACCTAGCAGCAGTTCAAGGTTGATGACAGGTCCCCAGGTAAATTTTGAATAGCTTGTCAACTTATGGTGGCTTGGCGCTGTGCGTTGCCTTTCATAGTTTGATAGCTCCTATTGCACTTATTGCTTATGTGTGCTTCATTCTCTTGTCCTTAATCAACTCCATAGTGGCGGTTCAGGGGCTGACAACAGGTCTTCGGGTAAAGTTTGAATGACTTATCAACTTATCGTGGCTTGCTACTATGTTTCTTTATACTGTTTGCTAGCTGCTTTGCTCTTATTCAATCTTCATCATTCATTTTCCCTCGCAATTATACAGTTTAGCTGTATATGTTCTCGTGGTTTGTTAATCAGTAAGTTTGACAATGGTTTTAGTAACCATTCCTTCTAGTTACTATCCTCTTTCGCTTCTCTTCTCTTCTTTTCTTCTCGTCTTCTCCCTTGAAGCTGGTCGTGTGCACCAGTATATGGATTTATATCTACCTCTTCTTTATCCTCATAATAATTCGTGAATCTTGTTGTTGGTTGTAGTGGAGCCCATGTACATTCTGTGTTTGTTTGATAAGATTTGAGAGATTGTAAGACTTGGGATAACTATTGTTGGTCTATGTGAGACCTGTACTTTGTTATTCTATTCCATATACACCAAATTTCTAATACTCCATTATGTTTCGTTTTGGGCATGGTAACTTACTAGTATTTGACTGTTTATTCGAGTCACTAATAAACTTCTACAAGATGTAGAGTCATATAAGGTAGTATTTGGAGTGTTTAACCTCGAGACTAAACAGCGGCCATCCCTTGTCACTATTTAAGTATTTATTGGTCTCAATTTGTGGATATTAATATAATACCTAGACAGAAATTATTGGCCCTTGAGACCCAAGAATGAAACAACGATAGGATAAGAATTTACATTGGACCATCATTAGACCTTTGCTTTGTAGGTTATCTTGAAAACGAACATGCCACATCTATAATGTTATATCCTATATCTCATTCTAATTTCTAAATTTTGCAGTCATCCTTTTTCTCGAGACACTGAGATATCCTATCTTGTAATTTTTATATGATTACTTTGATGCGAATTTGCAACCGTCATTCTGTGGACGTGCATGGCTGTGTAAAGTAGTTTGGAGGCTTCTCTGAGAACTGCAGTGTACTCAAATTTTTGTTTAGGTTGGAAAATATGGTCGTGTTCTGATTGTGGTGCTTCTGCTGACGTAGAAGTTCCCTTGTCATTTTTCACTTGTATGGGTATTTCTTGCGTCCCACTTGATGGGATAAAGACTTGATTTGTTGTTGTTGTATGGCTATTTCTTGCGATTTAAATACTACATGGCAGACTAATGGCTGTTAGCATGAGATGGACTCTCAGAGCCGCCAATCATTTTGGCCTTCTCTTCTTGAAAATGGATCTGTAACTTCTTTTTGCTAAATCTTATATACAGGTTCCTAGAACGAGTGCCAAACCGTCTTCTTCGTCGGCATCGTCGTCTTCACCGAAGCAGAATTCAAAACGGAAGGACAACTGTAGTATCATGTGAGGTCATCGGATGGATGACAGCTTGTTATATGTTGTCGGTGGTACATTTGGTTAACTTTTGGCGGCACATGCATAATAGCCTTTGATGATATGCACAAAAAAAATCCTTTCTTCTCTCGTAGATCAGGTGACATCTTGTTGGATGTTATTATTTCTTGTGGTTTTGTAAATAATCAACAGTTGTATATCGCAGTTGGTGCGGTTACTTGCAATACAAGGCCGAGGCCACTTTCAGGATCCCTTTACGGTGTACAGGTTATCAGTGGAAAACATCATTGTAAGAGGTTGCCTTACATGGTGATCTTTCGGCAATCAAATTTTTCCTTGTATGTTTTTGATTTGTTGTTTCTGCAATATGTATCTTGTGAATGAAGAGTGCCTGTCAGCATTCCTTTTGGTTGTGTTGTGCTTCACCGACTGTTTGCATAAGAACCTGTGATTGGCTGGTATTCTCATTGTAGCGATTCCTGCCCTGGCCGCACAGGCATGAGGGTCTTCTATTCGTTTTCAAGCAGTTGGAGTCAACTGCAGACAATGCTGATGGTTTGTACCTAATGCTAGGTCATGGATGACACCACTGGGGTGTCGCCTGGAAGCTGAATGATGTGTCATCTTCAACTGCAGCCTTCCGTCGAGAGCAACAACTGCAGTGTCGCTTCTGCTGGTGTGTGCCACTGGCGGGGCGTGCAACAGCCAGACCTGGGGAGCAGGACAACCGGCTGTTGCTGCAGATTCGTGCCTAGGTATGCACGCGTTGACTGAGTCATGCGTTTGGCTGGTGCTGCTTCACAGCTGAGACTGCATAGGTTATGCCTGCGTGAAGCCTTGCTGGCATGGCCGTTGCTCTGCGGCTGACCCTTGGTCAAAACCGCCATCAATTTACAAGACAGAAAGAAAATCATGTGACCACACTATTCCGTCCTCTGATCTACACTCCCCTCTCGATTACTCCTCCATTTTATAGTTCACAAGCGATTGCTCGAGAGCAAGAGGGACGGAAAAGCAGATGAACTTGCCAAACGAAGCTGGCAGTAACTGGTGTCGTGTTATTCTGATGCTGCTAGAGATGGAGAAGGTCTAGACTTATAATAACGATTATACATGTTTTATATGCCAGGATGTAAATTTTGAATTCTGTGAATTAGAATCAGAGAGATCTTACAGGATAGGATAGCAAGTACCATCTTGATTTATCTTTACTGTACCTCTTCTGTTATCGGATTATTTATTCCGCAAGTAGCGTTTCGCATACAGGGTTTGCATATGATAGAATGAAGTGAGGTGTTTTGTGTGGGATATTGGTCTATTTTGTGTTAGGGGATATGCTAAAAAGTCGCATTGTAGTCATGCGCCTAGTACATCTCATGATCGGTCACACCACGGCCAAGGCCTCGAGCGTGTACCATTTGAGAATCACAACAGATCCTTGAAGATCCTGTTGTTACATGGCCATCTTGATATTTGGGTCAGAGAGGCAAAGAATCTCCCCAATCTGGATCTGTTTCATCAGACGTTGGCTGACATTTTCAGCAACCCGCCCAGGAACATGTCCGACAGGGTGACGAGTGACCCGTATGTCACTGTCTCGGTGTCTATATGGATGCAGAACTTTCATGTGCCTGTGGCTCATTATACTGCAGAAGTTCATTTTGTTGTAAAAGATGATGACCTCGTCGGTTCGCAGATTATTGGTTTCGTGAGTATTCCTGTGGAGGAATTATACTCCGGGAAAAGGGTCGAAGGGATGTTCCCGGTGGAGAATGAGAAGCGAAATCATTGGGAGTCTGGTGCTGCATTAAGTTTAGTGATTCAATACACCCGGATTGCACGTATGCAGCAATATCAGCTCGGTGTTGGATCAGGTCCTGAGTATCATGGAGTTCCGAGGACATATTTTCCACTAAGAGGAGGTTGTAAAGTTACTCTTTACCAAGATGCACATGTTAAAGATGGTATGCTTCCGAACTTGAGGCTTGACAACGGCGGGCATTATCTGCATGGTAAGTGTTGGCATGACATCTTTATCGCTATTTCTCATGCTCGTCACTTGATATACATCACAGGATGGTCAGTCTACCACCTAGTTAGAATAGTTCGAGATTCTCATTCCGTCAACAACACCACGTTAGGCGATCTTCTCAAATTTAAGGCTCAAGAGGGTGTGAGAGTGCTTCTCCTTGTGTGGGATGATCCGACATCCCGAAGCATTTTGGATTTTACAACTGTAAGGAAGTTCCTATTTCATCTTTATAGTGACTGTTCTGGTTGATGTCTTCTTCTTCTTCTTCTTCTTCTTTAATAATTGAAGTACATAACAGCCTCCATAACTTTGCCAAGATAATTGGCAAGAGAGGCAAGAGCAAACAAGCTCTAGTAACTACGAACCAAAACACAAAATTCAAAGATTGAAAAGTTGACCCCTTGAATACACATTTATCATCCAAACTCCCAAGTCGACATGAACCGGCTTCTTTCAATACTCCAAACGTAAGCATCATATCAACGGAACTCCTTTCCTCGGCCTGTTCTGGTTGATGACTTCAGCTGTAAAGATGTAGAAGTATAGTTGTTTCTTCTGAGTTCTGGGCCAATTTTCCTCTGCAAATGCTATTTTTGATATCTTCTGTTCAATCATAGTTCTTGTTCTTGCTTATTCTTGTTTGAGTTATGAGGGGAGGAGATTCTATTTAAGGAAAGCGAAAACTGATCTTTTTATGTAACTCTTAGAGATGATATAAGCAATACAGAAGTTAATTGGTCGGTAATGCTATAGTATTTGTTTCTTTGGTTCTCCTTTTAATTTTATTATATGCAGGAAAACGTCGTGCACACGAATGATGAAGTGACTCGCCAATTCTTCAAGGACTCATCGGTGCACGTGATACTTTGCCCACGGCATAGTGAGAAAGGGCACAGTTTGATCAGGAGGCAGGTAGGCTAATGAGACCAAGATTTTTTTTTTTTTCTCGATTTGTTCAGACATTATCAACCGCTTCGAGTTTTCTCTCTTTTATCTTAAATCCTCAGGAAGATGAAGCAATCTATACACATCATCAGAAGACAGTAATAGTAGATGCTGATGCTGGCCATCATAATCGAAAGATAGTAGCTTTTGTTGGAGGTCTCGATTTGTGCAAGGGGCGGTATGATACTCCAAGACATCCCATTTTTCGGACACTGGAAACTGTACACAAGGATGACTATCATAATCCTAATTTCACGGTATGTCCAACTACTTTCCTAAGGGCATATGTCAGAGTTCAGTAACCACACGGCTCAAATATTAACAACAACAGCAAAGACTTATATTCAAGTTTATAAAAAAAATTTACCCTTTTAGTTAGCTCAACCTATTAGACTAGCAAGTTGCAGTTCTAGGTGACAATGATAATGTGGAAGATACCTCCGCTTTCTTTCTTCCAGAGTTATTTCATATTTATCATTGCCTGATAAATATTGCTTGGCTGTAATGTATGACGAAAATACACCGTACAGCTGAGTTCAATATATATGTTTTGGACTATCCCGATAATGTTAAATGCTATTGACCAGGGACCTACTCATGGTTGCGCTAGAGAAGCATGGCATGATTTGCACTGTAAGATTGATGGACCAGCTGCATATGACATCCTGTCTAACTTCGAGGAACGTTGGCTGAGGGCGGCACAGCCTCATGGACTTCATAAACTCATGAGTTCTCATGATGATTACTTGCTAAAGATCGACAGGATCCCCAGCTTTGTAAAATTTTTAGATACCTCACACAATGATGGAGAGGCTTGGCATGTTCAGGTGTGTTATAATGCTGAGACTTCAATCTTTTATGTTATATAAGAACCTACCATGCATTTACCGTGTAAAACCTAAGGTATATGGGCTCAACGTACAAAGCTCATGTTTAAGATAAAACTGGGTTGCAAATTGAGCCACCTTGAACCTAGAGTTATTGTTATCCTTCTTATGGTTACGATTTATTCTATCCTAAAATGGCTTTCAACACATGGTTAGGTTTTCCGCTCGATAGACTCCAACTCTGTTGATGGCTTTCCCAATGATCCAAAAGATGCAATTAACAGGGTTAGAGAACATTACCCCCTTTTTTTCCTGTACATTCTACACTTATTGTCATAGTCTTGAATGAGCAAACTTACATTGTCTTACAGAATCTGTTATGTGGGAAGAATGTATTTATAGACATGAGCATACAAGCAGCATACATACATGCCATCAGGTCTGCGCAACATTTCATTTATATCGAGAACCAATACTTCCTTGGTTCATCATACAATTGGGATTCTCACCGGGACTTGGGTGAGCACTTATCTCTAGATGCGTGTAAAAAGGGTGTGCAAACTTCCAGTAAAGTCATGAAGCTCTGCAAATTGCTTATTTTGAGACCGGAGTAAAGTATGCTCATAACGAGTTACAGCATCATTTGCATTTTAAGCGCCTCATGCCAAGTCATCTAGAATTGCATAAGGCTAAATCCCTTGTTAGTTCAGTTCTTGGTTTTTATGATTTGTCTTGGTTTTTCTCCCTCTCTCAGTCTCTATTCCTCCTCCTTTGTTTTCTTTTTCTTTTTCTTTTTTCTTTTTGGGATTTGATGTTGGCCTCTCTCATGGTATTTTATTGTGCGTATTGGCAATGTGGGAAAAACTTTCTGAGTGAAATTTATGCAGGTGCAAATAATCTGATACCAATGGAGATTGCTCTCAAAATTGCCAATAAAATTAGAGCTAATGAAAGGTTTGCTGTATATGTTGTTATTCCGATGTGGCCTGAAGGTGATCCGAAGAGCATCCCCATGCAAAGGATTCTGTTTTGGCAGGTCAGGCGAAAAGCTCTCAAATTTAGTATCATGGATTGTTTTTATGGCAAGCTTTGAGCCTTATTTCTCAATGTGGAAACCCAGGCTTAATCATTTTCCTCACCCACATAATCGTTATCATTCGGATGTGCATTGAATAACTCCGCCTGTACATGGATAGGCCTGCATACATTTCATATAACTGCTCGCAGCAAAGCAGCCATCATACATGCTTGGGTAAAAAACAGTCGATCATATGGTCACAAGTTCTGTAACCTGGAATTCATTTGGTGACAGAGGCTCAAACCAAATAGGCTACCATTAAAATGGCAGCAGAACATTGGCGCATTTTTCTGAGTTGTGAATTGTGTTTCTGATACTTGCACTCTTATTTACTGCAGTATAAAACAATGCAAATGATGTACGAGATAATATTCCAGGCATTGGTGGAAGTAGGACTACAAAACAAATATGAACCTCAGGACTACTTGAACTTCTTCTGCCTGGGAACGCGTGAGGTACCTGATGAACATAGCACAAAACCGAATACAAGTTCCTCTGCAGATAACTCTCCACAAGTACGTGAAACTACTGCTTCCTTCAATTTTATACTTTAATGCACGAAGTTAATGAATGTTATACTTTCATGAACTAGGCTCGCTCGAGAAAAAGCAGGCGCTTCATGATATACGTTCATTCCAAAGGGATGGTGGTGGATGACGAGTACTTGATACTGGGATCAGCAAACATCAACCAGCGGTCAATGGATGGGACAAGGGACACTGAGATCGCGATGGGAGCTTATCAGCCTCAATATACTTGGGCAAGAAGACGATCTAGCCCACATGGACAAGTAGGTCTCAATATATTAATTTGCATGACAAATTTTTCATAATTTTGATTCTTTCAGTAACAATACCCAGTGCATTGTGCCTAAACTCTTAATTGGGGATTTCAGATATATGGATACAGGATGTCACTGTGGGCAGAGCAGCTTGGGAGCATCGATGATTGTTTCAGGCATCCGGAGAGTCTGGAATGTGTGAGGCGGGTAAGGTCGCGAGGTGAGCACAACTGGAGCCAGTATGTAGCCCCAGAGATTACTGAGATGAGGAGTCATCTTCTGAAGTACCCTCTGGAAGTCGATCGAGCGGGCAAGGTTAAGCCTCTTCATGGATGCGAAACATTTCCTGATTTTGATGGGAAGATCATGGGTTCATTCGTTGGTATTCAGGAAAATCTCACCATTTGATTAGTTGTGCTTGTGCATTCGGACTCGAGACCTGTCAAGTATGAAGCTGGATGTTTGTAATCATGTTCAGGCTCAGAGCTGTATCTCTGAGTTCTGATTATGATAGATTATTTGATCGTTTGATTGTAACCACATTTTTGTTAACTAGGGACGGCCCTCGTCGTGTAAATGGTCAGAAAATCATTTATAGTTGGTAAAGTGGCATTGGTCGTGAATCTATCAGGATTCTTTCTTCATAGTTTTTTACATCATTATCATCTGAACTTCGCTCATTATCCTGCACATTACATAACGTGATCTCAAGTCATGGATTCCCACGTAACCAACTTAACCGGTTATTTCAGCTTTAACTCGTAGAGCATATCATCTAAAATCCCTCTGTCATCATGTTCACACAATATCAAGGCAAGGGAGTGGGGCTGGGCCGCTGGGGGTGTTCATGTTGATAATGTGGTGGATGACCACACAATAGATGGAAAAAGAAGAAGAGGAGCCCCCACAACTCAATGTGATGGATGGTCCAATGTGGGGACACAATTAATAGTGGGGTCAGCTTTGGACTTGGTGGTGGAATGGTCTAGCCAGGGCCCCACCCTCAATTGTACTGCACTCATTCCCTTTGCCACAAGTTCCTCTTGTTTGGTCCCACCTCAAATGTGTGCTACGCCATTATTTCTCCATGCTATTCCATTGCCCACACCAAACCAAGCCAAGGGACCAAACCCCATCAATGGGTCCCACAAAAACAACCCATATTTTTTTGGGTTTCTCCGGTTTTTCTCTCTTTTCTTAAAAAAAAAATTACATGTATATCATAAAAGATAATATAATGATTATAATAATTTTTTTTGAACATATTTTATATTATTATGAATTATAGTTTTAAAAACAAAAAATGACAAAAAAAAACAATTCATAATACAACAAGATTCAATTAAAAAAAATACAATTTACAGCAATCAACAACGCATCGTTTTTATATTTTCGTGTTTAGAATAAATATATTGATAATTAATTAATGAAAAATTATTAATACATCTCGAGATGTA
This sequence comes from Drosera spatulata, assembly GCA_035668315.1. NCBI lineage: Eukaryota > Viridiplantae > Streptophyta > Magnoliopsida > Caryophyllales > Droseraceae > Drosera > Drosera spatulata. Next base: position 8,331 of record JAOVYX010015843.1, on the reverse strand, counting down.
CACCCTCGAAAAAGTGTGATTTTTTATTGATGACGTGATTTAAATAAAAACATTAATAATTATAGTTAATTCCACTCAATAATCAAATAACAGGAATGTATTGGGGATGTACATCCCCGACATGCACCTAATACTTTCCCTAAATAACTATTACTCCCTTCAATCCAAAAAAAAAATACAATATTTATTAAATTGTGATGTTTCAACTAAATTGTAACATCATCTTATCTTGAAATATTTTCATACAAAAATGTCAAAATATCTCTATTATTTATTATATATTACATCAACTCATCCCACTATTTATTCTCATTCCTCTCACTCATACAAATCAAAGGACATATTAATTTTTATAATAAAAACAATATATATATATAAATTTTCATATCAAATTAATCAATTATAATTTTTTTTAAGATGAAGATAGTATTGATTTTAATCAATTTTATACTGTTGCTCAGTTGTACCTAACCCGTTTTTTGCAAGAAAGGAATGATACGACGAGGCTTTAAACAGCACTCCGAAACCTCGGCCGATGGGATCCGAATCGAGTCCCAACAACACAAACCAATGGGGCGGCCCAAAGCAGCGGTCCATTCCAGCGCACATAGAAAGCAAAATGGTGGACCCGCCCATCTTCCTCCGCTTTATGTGGTCCCACGGCCATGAGTGCGCGACAACTGGCAAATGACCCCACCTTTATTGCCTCCGCACAAATCCGTGTTAAATGTGAGTAATGGCAAGCTAATCAAAACTTTATAAATTATCGTTTGCTTGGTTTTGATATTGTTTTTCATTTTTTTTGTTTTCTTTTTAGATTAAACAGAATATAATATTTAAGATTTTATTATATAAAAAAATATTTTATTTCTAGTTTGTGTTTTTTTTACTTTATTAATAAAAATATTTTATTAATCACGTGCTGGTCACGTTTCATTGGGGCGCCATCCGTACTTTCCCTGCTACGCGAACCAAGGTGTGCTGAAGGGTCCCACAGACATTTCATTTCAGGTTCTTCATTTTCATGGCATATGCTGATATAATACGAGCTAATGAGAAAACTAAATGGTTCAAATGTTCAATACTTAACCAAAGTAATACGCTCGTGTAACCAGGGATATGTATGGTACAAGACGATCTGATATTGGATTATTTTTTATCCCGTATTAATTTTTCAACTCCTTTAAATTTTTATCCCGTCCCATACCAATATTTTAATATCGGTTTTTTGATTCTATCTATACGGTATAAATATATGCATCAAAGTTAACGAGAAATTCTTCAATCATCAAATACAAATTCAATTAAAAACTGTATTTAAACAAGTTAAATAAAAAACGAATTCAACAACGTAAACAACACCATAAAAAACATCTATATGACTAACAATGAACTCAAAAGCTATCGCAAAATTAGTAAAATCGTCACATCTGAACTCCAACTATACTTTATAAAAATTCATCACCTTATTTTAAAAAATTATTTCCCGTCTTCAAAAAATTAGGTACGATTTCTAAATTATTTCCCGTTTCATCCTAATTTTTCGGTTCTTTTGCTTAACATTTCCCGTCCCTATCATCCTTTAATCGGTATGAGTTCTGTACATTTGGTTCGATCCGGTTTTCGGTTCGATCTGATCGTTTGGGATATTTTTGCTCACCCGTACGTATAACATAAGCGCACGACAAGAATCATGAATATGATGAATCTGCTAGAGATTTTTGTTTCCTATGCACCGTTTTTGTGTAGACTGCAAAGTGTAAACAAAAAATTTAAAGCATTCTTAGTTAAAAGTTGAGATTCAATTTGGTGAAAGTTAAGCAAACGATTAGACAATTTTTCGTTACGGTCTTGATACTCTAAACATGGATCCAATCTATCACTATGAAAGAAAGATTTCTTGGAACTATCCTAAGTTTTCTTGCACGCGGCGACGAAAGTTTATCATAAAGTATTTCTCCATTGTATATGGAACACTTGAAAGTTTGTTAGAAATATTATATTTTCGAGCGAATGCTGCAAGAATCACAATCAAGACTCATACGAGGTGATACGAAATCACAATACTCTTATGTAGAAACAGTACTACAGTTTCTAAGTCAAGTCACTTAATCACCATTAGAACTGTAATACACCAGGAATGGCGGACTCCAAGCAGCACTGTCAACACCATATCTAAAACAACAAAACGCAACCCTAATCAGCGAAACCAGTAAAATGGTTCACCCCCTAATCTATACCATCACCGTATTCTATCATTCATTCAATTATCTCAATTAGCTAAGACTTGGACGATGACCGGGCTTGCGGCTGGGCCCCACCACCATTGATCATCAGCGGCAGCTCCTTCTTCTCCAGGCCGAAATCCCTCGCCACCTGCTGCCCCTGTCCCCTACTCACACTCGTCGGCGCCATCGCCGTCCCCTGCAGCTTCCCAGCCGCCACAGCCACCGTTGACGCCATCGCCCCATTCCCACCAATCAATGCCGGCGACGGCCCCCTGATCTCCACCCCAGCCGCTGACACAAACGTCGATACAGGTCTCGCTGCGGCAAACACAGGCGTCATCCCCGATGGGGTCGACAGTGCCCATATCTGGTTCCCTCCCGGCACCACCGCCGACACCGGCGTCACCGCGGCACCCGCAGTGGGCTGCTGCGGGATCACCCAGAACGTCCCCGTCGCCACCGCGTTCGACGGGATCGCCCACATGGGGACGAATCCCTGCGTCTGCTGCCCCGACGCCACCACAGTGGACCCCACGGGTGCTAACCCGGAGGACACCGTTGTAACCCCCCCGCCGCCGCCGCCGCTAACATGTCCATTATTATTAATCTCTGATCGTTTCCTCTTCTTGGCGGAGTCAGTCTCCGTTGGAGAAGATGAGGAGGAGGTGGTGGGGATTTTGAGGGTGCCGCCGACGGAGACGGCGATGGCGGGGACGGTGCCGGTTCCCGTGGCCTCGATGATGGCTTCCTCGGCGTGCTCCAGTAGCCACCGGACGGTCTCCCCGTCCGACTTGTGACCGAGTTCCCGGGTCAGCTGGAATATACGGGCCGCACAGGTCGCCGGGATTCGGATCCTCCGGCCTCGGCCCTCCACCTTCGTGTGGCGGTCCTTGGTGGAGGACCGCTTCGGGGTCGTTGAAGCGACGGTGATCGGGGCCGTGGGGACGGGCCCGATTGGCTCGGGTTTGTGGTCCGGGTCGGAGGAGTCGATGGGCTCCGGTTTGGGTTGGGCTTGGGCTTGGACGTGGACGGTTAAGGCCATGCTGGTGTTGGTGTTGGTGGTGTCGTCGTCTTTGTCGCCGGTGGTGCTGGTGCTGAGGTCGGAGGTGCCGACGTCGTCGTCTCGGGGCTCCATTTGGTGGAGTTACGTGGCTCCTTGTGTGTGTGTGTGTGTGGGGTGGTTTGGGTTGGTGTTGGATGGGTTCTGTTTTTGGTTATCTGGTGTGGTTTGATTTTATAGTGAGGGAAAAATGATGTGTGGGGAAACCCTAAAGGGGTTTAGCTTTATTGTTTTGTGGTGAAGGGCAGTGTGTTAGTTAATGATGGTGAAATTCTGTGGGGTTTTGGCCTTTTGGGAGATTGATGAATTGTTTGGGAAAAAACTGATAGAAGTAAGCTTATTTGATATTTTTTGTGTCAAATAAATTATGATGTATTGATTTGATATAATTATTAAAAAATATATTTATTTTTTGGTGTTTTTTTTATATCCTTGCTAATGAGTAAAAAAAATTATGAATGAATAGAGAGACAAAAGGTAATGAGAGAGAAAATAATATGAGTATATAATAAAGATAGTTTGAGTTTTATGACATTTTAAAATTGACTAAAATAAAAATATTGTAATTTATATGGAACGTTTATTTTTAATAAAATTGAAAAAAAATGTCATAATTTATTTGGGACGAATAAAGTATCATTTTTTTTTTTGCTTTTCTGGTTGATGAAACAGAAATTTTTGTTTTTGAAAGAGATGAAACGGAAACAAAAAACAGAAAACCAAAAAAAAAAATCAGTTACTGTTTCATATTTCCTCTGAATATAATGTTTAAAATCGCCTTAACAAAAAATTATTTTATTATGTAAAACGATTTCGATTTTTGTTATTAATTTTCTGTTTCTATTACTCATTTTGATTTTCACATTGAACCGTAATACCAAACAATCCCCGGAGCTTTCATATATTGTGCCATCTTTATAGTTACTACCATATACTCTTGTCCAAGTATCTAAAATTTGGGAGTTTGATTCTTATTAATCACGTCTTAAGTTCAAACCTAATGAATGAAAAAACAGATGTTTGTAGAGTTATGCTATTCCATAATACAGTAAACGAAAGGGGAGTAGTAGTCTACCCACTTCATCCCTAAATATTTGCGGTGGTTATTGACAAATTTCTTTACGACATCTGATTTTTGCCCTACAGAGATTCATAGCACTCCCTCCAACTGAGCTTGATTCGCATAAAATGATGCCACAGAACTTATTAACTATACAGTGAGCGCCGGATCCGGCAACCAGCAAAAATTGCCATCAACAGTGGTGGTTGAATCCCGAAAGTGAAATCTCACGAGATGTTGCCACGTGGAGAGACCCACAGTGGGATTGGAGTTGAAGAAAGAGGGAGGGGACCACCAAAGGAGGTTGAGGGTGGGGAAGAGGGTGATAAAAGGTGGGGCCCATGGAGTTAGGTTTGTGGCGAGAAAAGTCGCTGGGCCTGAAAATTATGGGCCCACAATTGGTGGCTTCCACTTTGATCTAGGATATGTACACCTCAGTCGATATAATCCGAAGGCAAAAACTCATGATCGTTTTTCATAACCATGAGGCAATTCGGGTTTGGGCCCACAGGAGATACGTCTCCCATTTTATGAAAAAATGTATTAATTTCGTCACATTAATTATAAGAATATGATATCTTTGAATTTATGTGAAAGAAAGAAAGAAAAATAAAATAAAAAAAGTAATGATAGTGGGATAAAGCAAGGATGTTTTGATATTTTGAAAAAAAATTCAAACAAGATAATATAATTATTATAAAACATTTAAAATAATTAAATATTATATTTATTATGAAATGGAAGAAGTAAGATGAAATTAGTAAAGATACATCAAGAGAAACTCTCAACGGCATGATCAGACGACCAAATATCGAGTGTTGAGTAACAATAATAGTAATACTTATTCTGCCTCATGTAAATTATGATCAATACATAGGTTTCAATATTTTCATAAATTGTAAACTTATACGAGTTTTTTTTCGACAAATAAAGCGGTAAATTTTCTTTTTATAACATACGATTGAAATATGCAAGTCAAATAATCATTAACGTTTCATGATTTAATGATAAATATTACTAGCATACATCGTCTCAAAAACTATGAAAGTCAAACTATCGCAATTAGTAGGGTGAAGGGAGTGTAAGATATGATGCTACGAATAGTAATAAACTATAACAACAATCCAAATAATTCCGTCAATTGATTGGGTCTACGAAGTAATTGATCATAACATACCGTCAACAATCCAAACTTCTCAAGATGTGCGATCCTATCATTTTCAGAAGAGAAAAATAGTCCTATACTTATTTTATCAAAAAGCCCTAGCAAAAAAAGGTTGATGCAATGAAAAAAAAAAACCCCTAGGTAAAAGACCAACAATAAACAATATTTTCTCCTAATCATATAAAAGGGGTTCAAAATCTCTCGAGCTGAATCCAAACTAATCTCAACCGTTCTCCTTTGCTGGATTTCATTGAAGGCATCATTTGCTTCTAATTTGAATGTCATTGTGCAAAAAATCAATGTGATCACTATGTCTCAACTCTTTCACACCAATGAAGTGCGATTGGACGAATAATCCAACTAATCTGGCTATACCAATGCTCATGGAGGATTACGAACCAATCCAAAACATATTGCCATGAAGATAGGTCGGAAGAGAAATCGGCATTCTGCCCTTGAAATGGATATCGTCGGAACTTACCAAACCAATGCAACAGTAGGTCGGAAGAGATACTGACATACAGCTCATGAAATGGATTTCAGTAGATACAAGTGCTCTTCGCAGAAGTAGAAGCAGACTTGAACACAAAGTAGGATATTACAGATTAACACAATACAAGCCCATTAAAACAACGAGATATAGGAAAGGGAAAGTATTCAGTTTGCTTACATGCAAAAAGCTATTGATCATCACAACTTTATGAAGCATAAATATTCATCTAACTGCCATAACTCAAGGACAAGAACCAACAATACTCACATTAGGGTCTTTGGTGATGTTCTAGGGATCAATGACCATTTGCTAGCGAATAATTCTCGCTAGCAATCATGGGCTTCTTGGAATAGAATCTTCGGTACTTGGAGTCGACCTCGGTCAAGTAATAGGTACCAGGTGCCAACAGGCTCGTGTCTTTGCTTGTCACGAAATCATTGGCGCCATACCTGTGCTCCATTAGCTTCAAATTTTCCACGAATTGCTCAGGAGCGATCTGTGTCAAGTCATGTACACGACAGATTAACTAAGTTGTTTCATCAATTGAACAACAAGCAACTACTCTATCAAGGTTTTCAATAGAAACATACCTCATGCCTTGCTTTCAGCTTCTCCCTGACATTCATGATTTTCGCGATGTTTGACAAGCTAAATGGATGCTTCCCTTCGTTAAATTTGAGGGAAAACATTGTAGCAGTCAAGCCACTTCCATATGAAAACAAGATCACCCTTTTACCTGCCTACAAGGGTTACATATAAGAGCAAACTGTAAGAGACCAAAAAAAAAAAAAAAAAAGTAGAACGAAATGGAGGAAGTGGAGACTTGGGAACATTGAACAAAAGAAGATATGGTACCAATGTGCTATGCTTGTTGTGAATAAGGGACGCAAATGCCGCATAGAGGGATGCAGTGTACATGTTTCCTACTTGCTTGGGTATCAGAGTCGTTTGTTCCACCTGTGCATCATAGAATGGCTTTGCAACTTGTTGGGATGCCTACACAAAATACAACAGAAAGAATCAAACGTCCGCCTGGTTTTGTTTATTTGTTTATAATTGGATCTCCAGTCAGATCAGAGAATGACTTTGTCCTAAAAAGACACTTATGCCAGATAAATTCTTCATCTAAGGTTCACGAAATAGGTTCACTCTCTCTAAAATACTCTCTGCAAGCGTGATCTATAACTAGCTCGCTGATAAGCAAGTTAAAGCAACCATTCATCTGGATGCTGAACTTCAGGGTTAGACAGGCTGAATGCCCTATAATCAACATACACAATATAAAGATGATTCAGTAAAGCAGTATACAAAAGCAAAATTCAAAACAATATGTCCAATATTCCAATTGATGTGCAAGTATCAATTCCTACATTACAATGATATATACAGCCAAACCTTAAGTAACAAAAGATGTGCTATAAACCGTACCTTTTCTAGATCTTTGCTTTGATAGCTCTCGTCTCCAGCCAGGGTGGAAAACGGTGCTAGTTTCTCCTTGGCGGCATCATCGATAGAACTACAACCAAAAATGCAGATGTAAGAAACAAAACACTATCCAAAAAGCTTTTGAAAAATTAAGAAAAAAATGATAATTTACCTGGCATTCCTTGTGAAGTCATTAAATAGGAGGCGTGCAAAACTCTTCTGTACAAGCTGTAGAGCATCCATAATATGCAGACACAAGTTATAAGGGACCAAAATGATGAGCATAACAAGAACATGTATCACAAGATCACAACATATCATGACAAACCTTGTTATATGGAGAATGGAAGACAAAATAATCAGCATCATTTACAGAGAACTGCTTCCCTTCAAATTTCTCAAACCTGAAGGAAGAAAATGACTAATTGTTAGGGTGCAACACATTCTTGAAAGGGGATCATTATTCAGACAAGCTACCAACTCATTCCTGGAGAATGAGATGTGACATAGGCTTGAACCGATTCATTTTCTAAGTGAACAAGCATGATGCATTGAAACCTAAAAAGAGGTGTATATATGATGATTATGAGCTAGTACTCTCGGAATCAGAATAGAGAAGATCACTTGGACTAACAAAAACCCGGAAATAGAAGCAGCATGGTCTTTTGAGGAGGGCTTATTTTGGTTTCCATCTAATAACATTTGGCCTCAAATAACAAGAGAATTCATCACAGGGACTGCAGATTGGATAAGTAATATGATATAGTATGTTCTTTGATGTCGATGGAGAAAGAACAGTTGAGTGAGATATCAAGTATTATTTCATTGGAGATTTATTTGCAGCTTCGTTAAAAATGAGCAGGTGATATGCTTGTTCTCGACCTTGAAGTGAAGGGTATA